>VICI01001582.1:0-21371 GCA_019593645.1 Akabosia matsudoensis
CAATTTGAAGTTACTATTTACGATTGCCTGATTCAAAATAAGTTTGAGGATTTAATTCTGAACTATGTCTTAAAATAATACCGGACACTGGAACAAAAGCTTCCTTTTTTAAAGGTGAATTCCTGTTTGCAACCAAAGCTAGCAACCATTCCGTGATGTTATCAAAATATATAATTGTTGATGATTTATTGGGATCCAAAGCCAGCATGTTATGCTCACAACGAGAAAAGCGTGCCAACCAACTAATAGCTGCTTTTATAGTTGAACTAGCTATTAGCAGAAAGAAATGGCATGTAGAGTTTGCGATACTATTATTGTGGCGCGGATATTCCGTCGGGTATTGTACTTTGGGCTAAAAATGTAAGTTAAATTGAATTCGGGTTTTTTAAAAGTTTCGAGCAATATGAAATTGTTACGGATTGAACCAATATTGCTTTTTAAGGATCAAGGATCAATACTCATGTTGTAACAACATTTCGTCACTTTTCGTCCAATACCGCGAATAATTTTAGGAGTTTATGTATTGTTGATGTACATTTTGGACAAGACCAGGAGATTTAACGTGAAGCTTTTGTTGGTATAACTTTCTCAGAGAAATGCTTATGCCAATGCTTATGCATCAGTTTCATTTTAAAATTTTTCATAAACACGATTACCATACACCTGAGAGGGTTTTATTACTCGTAAGGAAACTTGATGGATATTATGCAAAGTATTTCAATTATTATTACCTATTACTAAGAAATGTCTTTAATGTAGGCACAATGTAAAATTCTTAAGAACAATTTCCTTCATGAAATTCCACCCCAGGTTCAGAAAATTCAACCGTTTGTTGTTCAATATGAAAACATTCCCTGTGAGAACACTATGTTTGCCCTTCACCTGCATATCTTTGAGCGAATTCATCCTTGAGGGTTCCCCCTATATCCCTACTTCCATCTGGTTTTACAATGTGTTTTGAACACGATATTGTTCAAAACAGTTTCGTTTTGGTACACCATATCTTACTAGGTTCTACAACTTTGGCTGTAACAAAAAAAAGGCTATCAGTTCATGCTAGACTAAGCATATCATAAAACTTTGTGATCTTTCTATTTCCCCAGTCATCTGTTTGAAGTCTGCATTCTTTTAGCAGCAAATAAAGCCCTTTTTCAAAGCTTTCTTGTTTTGGAACCAAGTTCAGAACCTTGTACCCTCGCATCATCTTTCCCGGACTTCGATTACCTTTACTGTTTTATGTACTATAAACAAAATATGCACGCATATCCGCATTTTCGCCTTTTAAGTTTAGCCTCTTCAGAAGAAAATGTCGCATTTTACGAATTGGCAAGGGCGGGAAAGAAGCCCAGAATTTAGACGCAAACAACGTAGAGCTTCTGATTTGGTGAAGCGAAAAGCACGTGTACATATAACCGTTAAGTTAATACCTGTGTGAGGTAACATTTTATTTTGCGAATGACCTACCTTTTTGGGATAGGATAGATAATATATGATAAGGATCAGTCAATCTATAGCTTTCAAAATGAAACACATTCCAGTTCAAATGCTTTTTTTTTGCACTTATGAATACATAGAATACTTCGGAAAAACAATTTAGACGCACTAAAGCGTCTGAGCAAAAATACAATCTCCTAAATCCGTCCAGGATCTAACACATGTAAAAATTATGAAAATGGTACACATTACAAAGCGACTAAATATTTTCTTGTAAAATATTGAGTAAGAAAGGAAATATTTCATAAAGTTTATCCAGTAAACTAAACTGTTTCACGCATTTTCTTCATAGAAGGAGAAACTTTACAAGCCTTTCATGTAGGAAGTTCCGGCTGGCTGGATGAATTTTGTTCGTACAAACGTTCAAAAACATGCTTTCGACTCTTTAAGTCGCCATGTTCGTGCAAACTAAGCTGTTCTCTGAGCCTCAACTGACACAACTCTTGAGATATTATTTATTTTACATTATTTTTTGTGAGCGAGTCAGTATTATCAGTCGGCATTTTAAACATTCTCCTCGAGATGTGAAAAGCTTAAGGGCTTAACTAAGTATAACCATTCAGTACTTGAGAGCCATGATTATACCTTGTATTGGAATCATAAAAACATTTCCCCTAAGAAAAAATCGAAGCAGAATAAAACGAAAGTATTGTGAATAGTTTTATGGTCTCTTTTATAACTGAGCTCTAGGACATCGGTTACGTTTTTCCTTGATTAATTTCTAAGCCCTACTGGTTTGGAATATTATTATGAATGCTCATTTACTCAGATCCGGAGTAGACGGATGAATACCCAGAAACCTAAGGTTTTTTGTTATTTCTATCAGTTTTGAATTGAATATAACCAATACGCAATATGAGTAGGCGTTTAGTGGCAGTCTCTTTTTGTGAGAGAAAACCTCTCGACGTATCTGGAAATGTCGAAAAAGGAAAGAGTGAAAGAGAATAACACTTGCACAGTAGTAATCATAACAATTATTACATATCAGGGGACGAAAATAGAATGGGAATGCTTTTACTTCTCCAACTGTGGACGATCATCAAGGATTATCTTGTAGTCTCCAGTGTCTGGATTCTATGTATATAGTAGTAGTGAACTGAATGGATTTAGAACATGTACTATAAAACAGGCCTAAACAACCCATCAATAAAAGCCAAGGATTGGAAACCCATCACGAAAGCATTACGATACAGGAAACTGCGGACCGAGTGCGGAAATTATATACTCGAAAATTATCCCTCGCGAGTCGCGATCTAGCTTCGTCTGCTGCTCCACCATTAAATTTGTGCGCCTCTTTTATTTCCCAAAGAGAAAAAAGGTAAAACAAGTTGTACGGGAAAGCTCTCTACTTTCCACTTCTCTTAATGATCAGTGTACTTGAATAAAATGGAGCAGACACCTAGGGACCCTTGTGTTTTGTTCATATCCTGCTTTTTTCAAACACCTAATAATTAGAGCACAAAACATGTATGCGTTGTAACGCGAAATTTGAACTATATTTAAGTAAACAAAGGGATGTTTTTGTTTAAAATTCAGACTAATGATCGAAAGTGCTAGTGAAATCAGAGATTCTACAATCAAAACACCAACATAGTTGTTGCAAATAGTTTGATATTACATTACATGGCATGAGGAAAGGTTGCCTAAATAGCTTGAATCGAGCAAGTCGAACTTTATCCAACATGAAGGAAAATTTATCAACGCAGAAAACAACAAAACTTCTCTCAAATTACATGCAGGTGCACTATCTAATTTTGTGAAAGCATTGGTTGGAAAAACGTATCATCTTCGTGTCATGAAGCAGAACACCTGGCTGGTTTTCCTTGCTCTGCGTTGGGAAGTGGCGTGTCATGTTCAGTTATAATTACCAAGTCGTTAATCAGTCAATGACTCAAATGCGATCCTACCAGGACGAAAGATCACTTGATGCTGAGACATTAATGTTGAACCTAAATCCCTGAAAAGCCTCGTTTGCTTGAAATGAATGTCCAATAAAATGGACCAAAAAGTCATGAAGACTCTTGCATCCGTCTGAGTCTTCACTTTCTCTCTGAACAAAGCAATTACAGCGGTTGCACTTAGAATTGAAAAAATCCTTTAACGACCTGACCCTTTTTGGCTATCTCGCTTTATCTCATTAAAAGCCCAATCTACCTTTATTTATCGTCGTCATCATCATTTCCACTGATAATTTCGGGAGAAAGGTTTACTGCTCCTTTTTTTTTGTTTCAAGGTGCTGAGTAGACTAATGAAACTAATATTACCTGTAATTTTAATCCACGTACCCAAAAGGTGGTCACATAATCGTTGTTATTACGTCCATAATTTACTAGCCTTGTTTTCTCTTAACTCCTATTGCGTTAGAACTTCAAGTGGCCATTATGGTTTTCCGTCTTTTGCGCTTAATTAAAGCTTTGATTCTGAACCAGAGCTTCATGTTTGACTCAGCCAAGGGTACAAGTATTAAAAAACTCTGCACATAAAAACCAACTTTGTCTGCAGAGTTTCAGCTCGTCGTCTGGTCCAAAAAAGGCTTTCTCTTTTTTTACATTCTCCTAATGGGCAATAGAAATGCAGATGTAATAATTTGGAGAAAAAATCAGCATATACCGACGGTGATAATCAAAAAAGAATAAAAATGATCTAGCGAGGGGTGAAACGCATGACGGCAAATTTTAAATTTAAAATGGATATAAACTTGTCGAGAAACCTTTACTTTTTTATTTATGAAACCATAAAGTACGAACAAAAATTGTAGCTCGACATATTGTAGTTTGCCGTGTATACAAGCTTGTCCAACACTGTCAGCGAAAGTAGCGTTTTTAATGTCAGTCCGTAAGCACCTATGTAATATACCCAAGTGAAAGCATAAACGGCTTTTCTTGGTTAAATTTATAGGGCTGGTAGCTGTACGAAGAAATGCCGAAAAAAAAGTTTCCACAATGAAACGAGCAACTTGTTTTTCGGGAGAGGGGAAAAAGAGAACAGGAACAGGACAGTTAAGTAGTTGTAGAGGCATGACCATATTAATTCGCGAAATTGTTCAGGCATTAGCTTCTTTATGGCTTTCACTGCTCTTGTTTTGTCGTCTTTTTCTTGTACTTTATGTTGATTTGAAAGGGCAAAAGAGAAAGTTATACGGGGAAGCATACAGGCAATGTAGAGCGTTGAGGAAATAAACAAAATATTATTCACAAATTATGCTCGATAGCTTGACGGTGGCGCAAACCTATTTAAACTAGTTTCTCTTGTGTACTTAAATTGTTTCGTGGAAAAAATAGAGGGGTAATAAAATATGCATAAATGAACTGGAGATGGGTTGTGGAATGTACACAAATTTTGTGCCCTACCTGGTCGTTTTCGTTTGTTTTTTGGTGTGCAGACATGGAATTCAGGTTTTCGGAGAGAATAGTTGTTGTACGTGTGTGTGGTGACTGAGGACATGCAACTTTTATTTATTGTTTATCAGAGAGTAACACGAGCTAGTTTTATGGGGTTTTGCTCAAATAGACAGGCTTTTTTTTTGTCAAAACGACTTTCTCTCTCGAACGGAGACACTTTACAAGTTTACAACTTCCTATTTTGTTCCCACTTTTATGGTAAGTCATCCAGTGTAATAGTTTGCATGAAAATGTGTACATGTTTTATCAGGAATATGTAATGTAACAATCATTCAAGCTTTTAAGAGCATATTTCTACTATGTTTAGCCCAAACGACTAACTCCAAAAATATAGGAAAGAAATGGGATACTTATCACGTGCGGCATTCACACAGTAAAACGTTCGGACTCTTTATTTTTTATGTGTAGTTTGCGAGGAGTTAAATTGTTTTAGAATAGTGATTTCTTTGCCGTCTCTCCCATTTTCACCCCATGTTTTTTAGTCTGGTTATTTTGATGCTGTGAAAATTACACACGAGCCTTTTGTTTTCTAGGATCTAAATTGTTTTCATCTTTTGGTGAAAGGAAAATGCGAAAAAACTGGACTCTTCGTTCTTCGCAAAGACAATACGTAGCAGGGACATTACCATTCTAACTAGCTACTACCCATTGAAATATCACTCTTGCTAATGGCATCGGCAATCTACAAACAACTTTGTCATCTTGACAAGAAAGTAAAACTTGAGCAAGATTTACAGCAGGACAGGAGAGGGAAAAACAAAAGAAGAAAAAGTATAAAAAATACGCATCCATGTGGCGACGTGTTTTCCTGTAGAGGAACATAGCACACTTTATTTTGTAGGCCAACGGAAATTTTCACTCTTTCCAAAACATGTCAGCCTAAAAATCACTTCAGCTTTTGCTCAAAGCACGCAAGCAATAGTTAAGGATTAGTTACAATGTGTGTGAGAATGAATGGCTGTGAGCTGTTAAATTGGTTATTCTGCTCGGCTAAGTTGTAATTGCCTGACTAGCGGCTCGTAAGCACAGACAAAAGGTCTGTTTCTGATATATTTTATGGACAGGCACCTGCATGGGAGTTTAATTTTACCGACAATATGTTTATCCGCTACGGTTTGTATATTAGATATCGGTTTATAACATAAATTGCAAATGTACATGTACAAATGTCCGTCTTACATCTTAACACCTCATTTGGCTTTTCTTGCCGATTCTCATGCAAATTCTTTTATTGTTTACGAATCAGTCAATATAAATCGGTATGTACCGGCTATAAACAAAAATTCAGCCACGTGCAACTAGCAGACAAACAATTTGTAACGGCTTATTCAAATTTTAACCTCATTTTGACTCATTTCACTTGTCGTTTAACGTAAAGTAGAAAGTTCTTTGAATTGGGCGGATATTTTAGAAAAGTAAAGTCGCCTCTGATTTTGGTGTTTGATACTCTTCCCACCTTCCAACTCATTTTGTGATAGTAGAAAGTATAAAATGGAACAGGATATACAAATCGTATAATACGTTTTCGGTTCTCTGGTACTCTCCAAATCTCCATTTCAAATCAGAAGCCATCATGATCAGCGCATAT
This sequence comes from Akabosia matsudoensis, assembly GCA_019593645.1. Lineage (NCBI taxonomy): Eukaryota > Metazoa > Arthropoda > Collembola > Entomobryomorpha > Paronellidae > Akabosia > Akabosia matsudoensis. The sequence goes on from VICI01001582.1 coordinate 6,484, forward strand.
TGAACGTACAAACGAACTAGCGCTGACTATAAAGAAAAAGAAACACACAAATGGTTTAAAATGTAAGCCAAAAGAAGTAAAGGAGTTTACTTTCGTTTTTTCCTTGTACTGGTCCATGATGCAATTTCGTTAAGCATTTAATTAATTTATACAATGCTGGTAGTTTGCCAAACGGGCTCCTATTTTTTTGCATGAGACACTCGGTAAAGTTTATATCACTAATAGCTTTTTCCGTATTTACCGCAGTTTTCCCCTTTTCCAACATTGAATTTTTTGTCTCATAAAGACCAGATTTGGAATATATTCTCGTAACTCTTAACCAAAAGTCTTGTATTGTTCTTTCAGGGAATTTGTCTTTCCGAGAAAGCTTGTGAGACTCTTCAAAGCCTATTTTGCTATAAAATATTCAAAGTTTTCCAAGACCGTACATTAAGAAAATAAAAGTAGATTTACCGCAACAGTCTCAGAGGGGAAAGTTGAAAGTAATTTGGGAAACATGTATTTTATGCAAAATCCTGGATGAAACCATTGAAAAGGTTGTTGTAGTGGAAATATTCCTTGGTTTATAGACAACAGCAGTTATTAGTTGAATGGTTTATGGATGTTTGTTCATTCCTGAAAATGGAATTGCCTTTGCCTGTGTAACGACAGTTGGTTTAATCATTTTTTAGACAAACCTGTACGCCAAGAAGGAAAACAAAACATGCACGAAATGCGAAATACTTGTAAGGTTGACCTATCTCCTATCTCCAAAAAAGGGAAACTAAAACAACATCTCCAACTACAATCGGATTCTTTCATTATCTCTTAGAGAGCTGTTCAGTGTGACAGTAAGAAGGAAACCAGCTGACATTATAACTCAAACATGTACCTCATCTGCAGAGACCACTGGCAGGGAGAAAGTAGGCGAGAGAAATAAGTGGGTGAGACGAAGAAAAATCTCTTTTCTCTTTAAACCCCGTGCCATTAGCAGACTCAACGTTGTGCAAGATTTATTTCGCGGATATCCACTGAGACATGAACAGTCAGAACAGTCTTGTACGTTTTTCCATCGTCTGAGAACTCTGAGCAAATATCAGACCGAATGCCGTTTAAAGTTTGTACCGGATATTAAATGAGTATTATAATGTTATGCAAGTATTTTTGTTTTGCAATTTTAATCGGGAAAGTATAGCCTTAAGTAATATTCATTCGATGGATTACATGTACTTATATTTTCATTTAAATCCCGTAAAATGAAACGAGATATTCATTCCGTTTGTTTTTGTACAATGACCGACTAATGGAAAGGAATCCGGTTAATTTCGCAAGTTAAACCGTCACTTTCATCTTGGTGATAAAAATGTTAAGATAGTGAGGGTCTTCGTCTCAGTCTAATGTTTGTCTCGCATATCTCTGCTCCCTATGCGTATTAACATTTTACACGCTGATTATATTCATTTCGTGGAAATTACTTTGACAAAAACTCCACTGGATACTTTCATCACAGGGAAAATCCTTGTAACGAACACATCTAGAGTGATTCTCACATCAACCCAAGTGAAGAGAGTCAAGAAAAAACGACAATGACAACATTCTTCTCATGTCTATCCGCATATCCCGGATTCCCTTGACATGATGATAGTCCTTTTGGTTTGAACCCGTTAAAATATTACCCTATGATCATGATGCATGATATATATTAGAAAAAAGAGTGACTTTTTGCACACTTCTTCTTGAATGACGTTTGGCGCTTTTGGAGCGATACTCGTATTTACTAAAGCATCATCATCCCTCAAGTTTTCTACACCAAGAGGAAAACTACAAAGAGTCACTGAGAAGGAGAGATAAACAGAAAAAAAATGTGAGGAAGCTTTCTCGTTTTTTTCTCTCCTGGTAAGCAGGTTGTCTGTAAAAAGAAAGAGACGAGAATAGCAAGAGAATGACACTACGCATTGTAACGGCGCCGAGGGGCTTTAATGAGGAAGCGTTTTATGCATATTAGACATTTTCTACTTTCTCCATCTCATCCTCTCTTTTCGTTTACTTTTTTCATTTTTGTCGTTTGCTTTTTTTCGCTCCTTGGCTCATTCGCTCGACTGCTTGTTACTCCACAGATACGCCTGGAACAGGATTTGCATCTTTCGTCTTTGCGTCTCGTTTCAGTCTATATTTTTAACATTGTTCTCTCGTTTACTCAGTCATCAACAGAAACACTCTAGTCAAGACTTTTACAAGATTGAACAAGGAGATTTATCTTTTGTTTTACAAGAAAGAGTATTCTACACGAAATGAAATCTTTTAAACTCACTTGTAATTAAAAAAAGCTAGGCTCGTAAAAACAAATGATTGCATTGCGGGGGGAAAGTATGTCTTAGACGATATTATACTGATAAACATTCATTTTGCAACTTCTTAATAAATTGGTGAAATAATGGCATGATTTGGCTTGCTGGACTGACAGACGAACAGAGTTTCGGACTGACAGACGAATCAGATTGATAATCAGAATGTGCAAAAAATTGAATTTTAAATAAATCATGACAGTCCCATTCCCGTGTGAATTTTAAGTGACATACTGTATAAAATGTGTCATTAAGACACGGATAAAAAAAGATAAGCCGACCGAGCAGGTAGAGAAAGAGGAGCTTTTTTTCTCTGAGTTGGAACGACGATCGGGATGAGAACTCGTTTCTGGCGTCTCTATTCTCTTTTTTTAGTTATAAAGCCGCAATATAAAGCAGGTCTTTCGCCAGACGTAATTATGAAGAATTAAGCTAATGAGTCTTGCATTCAAGTTAACGATGTGGAAACTATTCTCAGTTATAAAAAGCAGTATTCTTTGTCGGAAACTACCGGTGCATTTCTTACTGAAATGTTTACCAATTGGCCGGGTTTTCGCAGTAACAAAAGCCCTTTTTGCTTGTACAGGTGCAATGGTCCATTACCTTTTTTTGATGAATGGCCTGCAGGATCCCTCTGGGGTATTTTTGGTGAAATGGGGGAGAAAGCATATGAATTGCAATAAAAATGCTTTTGTTGATTGTTGATACTCGTTTTTAAGGTTTCCTTAACAAATGTGCCAATTTGGCACGCAAAATGCTCTTGCCAGGTGCATATCACTGAAGCTCTCAGTAGCAATGATTTATACACGGCAATATCCCGACTATGTTTGCGGTTTTTATTAAATTTAGTGTAGAATAAGGCCCATTTGAATTATGTTTGAGTAATAAAGTGTCAGGAATAGAAAGAAAAGTGTGTTTTAGCTTTAATGATTTTCATCGGCAATTGTCAAATGGTCGAGTTTAAGCCTTATTGAAGCCAAATGGCATATCAAAAATATCAACAAAAAACCTTTCATTTCACGATGTACATTTGACACAATATTCACTAGTGAAAATGCTATGCGTTTAAAATAGTTTTGCTGTGCAGTTTTTGTAAGTGCTCCGAAAATGAAATAAATTTCACAAGAAAATGTTTCGCGAAGAGAAAAAAGAAAAATGGTACTTCCAGTACGTTATTCTCATTTATTACCTTTCCCCACAGTACCCAGCTATGAGTAAGCATGCTACTATGGTTTGTACGTGTTCGTATGTCCGTCCGGTAGCCATATTTTTGCAAATTTGCCTCATCATAACTTACAACACAAAAAACTACTAGCTTGCTACTTGTATACAAAGTATTACGTTTTACAGAGTATTATTTTTTATTGTTTTACAACAGTTGCCGAAGGAAGGACGCAAGGGAAACTCCCTGTACTAGTGTTTGTCCATGGCGATGACTATGGATTTGGGGGAGGCCACCCGTACGATCCCTCCATGCTTGTCAGTCAGGGGAATATTATTGTTGTCACCATGAATTATCGACTTGGAATTTTAGGTAAGACTCTCTTTTTTATACTCTACATGAGCCAGCGAGGAGAAAACGTGCGTAGTTAATCGACCAAGTAAAATGTGTTTATGCTTGGTGAACATTTCATTGCTTTCACCGCCATACCTTATGTGTATCCCTGCTGAGTGCGGAGTTAAAAAATAGAGTAAAAAATGGGTTTTTATACTGCGAAAGATCATCATAACAATAATCTTCGCACTCACAGGAATAGAGGTGAATTCATAGTCATTGTTGGAGAAAAGCAATGGTGGAAGGAATGGGTAAACTGATTGCAGGAATGGGTGGAATACTTATTGATTCTTTTTTTGCAGGTTTCTTAAATGCAGATGCAGACGGACACTTCAAGTTGCCTTTCAACTTCGCTTTACTCGACCAAATTGCAGCTCTTCAGTGGGTGCAAGTAAGAAAAACTCGTTTGAAATAAGTTCTCGTAGCATTATTTATTATTAACTTAATTTAGTGTGCTTGATTGTGATTTTTTTAAATGTTAACAGGAAAACATTGAAGTTTTCGGGGGAGACAGGAGTAGAGTCACTTTAATGGGACACGGGAAAGGAGCCGTTTGTGTAAATTTTCTTATGATTTCGAACGCAGTACCAACGGGTGAGAATATATTTTAACGTTTCGGTGATAAGGTTTCATTTCTAGTTTGTACTTTCTACTTGATTACTCACTTGGAGCGTTTTACCCCGTCTGTTATTTGATTCTATTCTATTATTAACTCACCAACGTAATTTCATTCATTTCGACAAAATGTTCAATGTATCCCAGACCGAGGTCATGAATTACGTAAAGTAATAGANACCGAGGTCATGAATTACGTAAAGTAATAGAACATTTCCCACGATGTATGGTATCTAATCGCGATATTTGAAATTGTATTTCACCATTTGGCCGGTTTAACTTGCCCTCGTTCATGCAAGGCATTAAGCAAGTAGGCTCATGTTTTGACCCTACATCTAAATGAACAATTCAATCCGTCTAAATTGAATTTACCTTCACAGGCGAGGCAAAAGTACTGTTGTAGTAGAGTAAAGAGGAAGGTTCAACGAGTGTTTAGCAAGTTGTTTTATTTCCCAACGTTTCGACTCAATTCTTCAGTCTTTTTCAAGGTAATACTGTTAATAAAGCGCCATACCCCCTAAGGTACTTGTTAATCCCTTCTCCGAAGGCATGTCGAAATTTGAGCCAGAAAGTTGTCCAACTCCGAGACTTCATACAAGCTCTTCATACCTAAAGAATTTTTGCTTAACCCAAATCCTTCCTGTTTACGTTTGCACGTAATGTTTATATGAACTACTTTTTTACGCATTGGTCTGGAAAACAAACAGCATGCTGCATTTTTTACATTATGGCTGTGTATGTATTTTACTTGTCAGAGTACCTCCATTTCAATTATGGACTTTTCATGGTGATTAACTAGGACTTGCACCTGAACACAACATATAGTCTGCCAACTGCAATCTGGTTTCGTTTATGTTTTAACGACGATGACACATACACGCTATATATGTAGCAAACGCTGCATAACACTCTTTTCATAACATTATTTTTGCGAAATTGCTTTGACAGATTCAACTTTGAAAATTTAATTTGATAGTTTCTGATGCACGTCGCGTCTATTATTGCTGTCACGATAACATGTATGACGGTATGCTTGTCTTTGTTCCTTAATGTGCAAGTTATTTTGTACGCTCATGCAGAAATGCTAAACAGAATCTTCAGACCGCAAGCCCATTCTTGTTTATTCACCATCTAATGGGTAATAATAGCCGTTGCAAAATTTCACAAAGGCCTCGTTGAACGTTGCAACGACTTAATTCACCATTTTTAGGAGGGTGCTTTTTCTAGACTTTAACTCCTCCATAGTGCATCATAACCTATTTCCTACTTTGTATGCTTCTCACTCTGTACAACTTTTCAACAAGGATTCTGCTGAGTGGACTGTATGCATATCATCCTGCCTGACATAGACTGCTCATAAACTGAACTTAACAAAAATTCTTTCACGACTTTTTGTTTTGGCTCGAAAGCGGGAGATGTTGCGGGCTGGAATGAGAAAGGACGCTAAAAACAATTTATCGGCCACCAGGAGATATGCACGTTGCCCAGCACATGCACAAACTCAGCTTTACCAAAAACTATTGTTTTCAGAGTTTATTTTAAATGGTTCCGAAAATTACAAGGCACTATCCTACTGCTCTCTGAATGCTTTCACTGACATGGTCTACTTTCACTCTGGAAAGTACCCGTATGCTTATACATTCCATTTCGACTGCAGTTGTTTTAAAAGTTGGCCAGAAATATGTAAACTAATGAGCAGCGACCTTTTTCATGTCACGATCGAGCATACACAAATGTACGTATTATATAAATAGCAAAACAAACCCAACAAAAATATTTCCGTACATCTTTTTTAGGACAGAACAAAATGTTTTAAAAAAAGGATCTCAAAAGCTTTGTCGGTTTTGTTTGGGGCGATTGGTTTGATTTTGTATGCGAACAGAGTCATAGTTTGCCGAGCCAAAAAAGCTATAGATGAACAACAAAGAGATCCACAAAAGGCAAAGACTTGCGAATGTATCACCTTATTTTTTTCTACAAAACATAAAGTTTACTCACTATACATAGTGTTATATAGAGGACAATGTTGAATACTACATAAAAACATCCGCCCCTTGGATGAATCGCATCAGAAAATGGAATTAGCGTGATGGAAAGACCATGAGCATACGTGCAGTTTGGTGAGCTCCACGACCACCGAGTTAGTTGCGACTTAATTTCCAGCCTTATGGACTTCTCTGGAAGGCATTTTCGTGCCGTTGAGGTACTAAATAGTAGCAGAGTACGAGCAGGTTTTTTTTTCACATGGGCTTGATGTTGACAGACTCTCAGCGTTATAGCTATCAAAGCGGGAGCATATACAGTCTTTTGCTGAGGGGGCATCCGTTTGATCTTTTGCAAGTATGAAATTTCAGCGAGTTGCTACAGGAGTACATTCTTTTAAACCTAAATGCCTAATTTGGAGTCGTTTTTATGGCACGGCAGTGTTGTCGCCTACGAGGAACATGGCAATAAACATTAACACGGGTGTGTTAACATCGTATTTATTGTCATTTTCTAGTGTATGTATGTTCTGAGGAAGTAGGCGGTGGTGTGTGGCGTGGCTAGATAAGCCAAAAGTGTCAAAATGTATTGACGGACTTGAAATTTGTATGAATATTCATCGAATTAACAAGAGGATGTAAGCAAAAGATTACATCAATCTAGGAGTATATTGTTTGCCTAGTTTTTTCTGAAGAACATTGGACCGGTGGAGAAAGTCGTAAAGTCGTGACTTACGTCTAAGATTTAGAATTATGAAACTAGACGAAATTAGGGAAGTCAGAAATATGCCATATCAGCCAAAATATGCTGGCTGGCTCTTGTCCGTAATCATTATCGTTATTACCTGCTTTTACATTTTTCTCCACGGAAGAATGGTAGACGCTGATTACCCTCATTTTGTCAAACTTTTCTCACAACTCGTGTAATCTTCAAATCAGTATTACATACCAATTTCACAATACAAACTACCACCCCCAGAAGAAGAAATAAGAAAAGTTTTTCTGTTCACAACCGACTGAAATTGTATTTCAATTGAGTCTTTTCATTTCATCTTGTTGCTTTCTACGAACGTGAACTGGTAAGCTCATTCTTTAACGACTTGAAGAGAGAAAAATAGAAAACGAAATGATTTCGACTTTATCTCTGCAGGCGTCTCTGGAAATGGATGCAGAGAACAAACTGCACAGTGAAAGCAATTTTGGCGTCTCTCTTAACGCATGGATGCTGATATTTGACAACCTCGTCGTTTAATTGCCAATTAATATTCCATGCTTTATGCAATCGATACCCCATGCACGACCTGGGAGTTTATTAATGCAAAATTCAAACAAATTAGCTAATAATTCTTGGAACTAGTTTTCATCAGAACCGAGAAAAGTTTGTGTGCTAATTACAACAGTGTCTCAATCATGACGCACGCCTGTGACATTTTTGTCTATGCATCCTACAGTTAAGCATTTATCTAGAATTGGTTTTTGTCATAATTCCAATCATGTGTGGAAAAAGTAGTTTTGTATTCCAGCAAACGTTTTTATGTTATAGCTTGCATTGCATACCACATATGCCTCGCTGGTTTATTTGCCAGAATAGTTCATGCCAAAGGGAAAGTCTGCAAGTTTTATTCTTTCCGCCGAGTTATTCTGTTCTCGTCCCCTTGTTTATCTAGAGCCCTTGTGTATCATACCTTTTCCAGCTTGTACAGAACGGTGATGATGGCCATGAAATTTTCGCAGCAGATTTTACATGCTCGTGCAAACGTGGTTCTGTTCCTACACTACAATATGCCAAGGCCCTGCGTTGTAAATGCATGCACATATGAAAAAAAAAATACTAAAACCACATCAGGACTGAACAGCAAACCAGCTCTTCATGAACAAATCTCTTTTTTAAAAGAATTTTCCTTTCATACATCTTGACAGGCACACACATAACAACGTTTGCAATCCAAGCGTATAAAATAAATTCAGCTTTATTAGCCCATGTCTCACATTCAAACCGTCTACTTTTCTTCCTTGGAAAAGACACGGTAGAAACATTTCTCTTGATAAGATATTCCTTATTTGAGTCCAATCCTTCACGAAAAAATACCCAAATGATGAGAAAAAAGAGAAAAACACGTACAAAGCTGCAACGTACATTATCTCAACACGACGAACGATAAAATATGGTGGATTGTTTGAAAAAAACCTGTCTAGGACCTAGGAACCTAATGAGACCATGTTCCTCATACCGTTTTACATGTTTAACATAAAAAAATTATCGCAGTTTTTCCGTAAAAAACGCACCCAAGCAGTAACAAACCAGCAGGATAATTTTTATTCTGTTGGCTTCTCTGTCGACTTTATTAAGAAAGTCTGCTTATTATGCGATGTAATGACATTACGCGCACATGACTGATTATGACATCCAAGTCGAAAAAGAAAATATGACGAGGAATAGCGTTAGAGTGAAAGTAGTCCGATCTCCAAATTACTGACTGGAGCGTAAATGAAGAAAAAAGAGAGGTAAGAAAAATTGCGCATTTCATGTAGAAAGATCTCAAGTGTGAATAGCAGCGCATGGACGCATGTATCAATGCAAAAAGGAAACTGTCATATTCTGATGGTCGTAAAGAGAGTAAGATTATTTTTCTCCTTCATATCGTTGTTCATTCGTTCGAACACGAGAAACAGATGAGTTGTCAAATGTAATGGAATGAGAAGAGAAAAAAGATGTCTCATCAAGATATTCTTGATTTTGGGATGAAGCTGTCCTCCAATTGCTCATTGTGACGAGCCAGCTTGTATGAATGGTCTTATTAAAATAAGGAGTGCCTGAAGGTGAAAATAAGAGAAATGTCAAAGAAAAAGAACTGATTTTCACGACTATTCTTCCAACTTCTTCTTTTTACATGGCTTTTGAGCTTTATTTTGAAGGGTACATGTTTGGATGAGAGGAATCATACGCAAAAAATGTGTCAATCAGTTGCTGAGCTTCGTAGATTAAGACAGGCAGAATGGAAAAAAAATCGCTGCAATTTTGAATAGATTTTTTATTGCTTTTAGATTGTTAGAAATGAAAGGATATAGGTTTTCACTCGTCCATTCAACGAAGACCACAGGGAATCTAGGGAATACATAGATCTCTGGCAGCTCAATATGCTGTATAGTTGCACTTTTACCTTTGCTTTCGCTTTTATTCCTTTATGGAGGTTTTGTAAAAAAACATGTAATCATCTATAGGCTTGTGAATAGTCTGACTCTCATCACATCTTTTTCTGCTAGCATCAACTATTTTTCATCCAACAGGGTAAGAAGAGAAGGCTCGCGAAATTTGGCCAGTTGAATGAATTTGTCTGACGGGAATAGATTTTGATAAAGCCTATGCTGACCTTGTTTACAAGTCTTTACATGCTGTCACCTCAAGAAAGGATGACCATTTTCATGCGAAAAACTGCGACAGGATTGCCTTAGAAGGAAAATTTTGAAGTATTTTGGAAGTAGTACCCGTTAGCTTTAGCAAAAGATACTGTTTACAGGTTTGATCAATAAAAGAGGGTCCACCATCGGTGACAGGATGTGATAGAATGAGTAATGTCATGCCAAGTCTGTTATACAAGTGGAAATATTCAGACACAGATCTCCAAAGCATTTTCAGGGAAAGGAATTCTTTTCATTTTGCTCGTGTATATCAGAGTTGCGCGATTTCTATACCATTCCAGGACAAATCTCGGTAATTTTTTGCGTTTATCTTTGTAGTAGCGATATGTACATGTCAACGTGAAAACAGCTTCTGTTGTTGCAAAATGAAGTAGTGGCTGCCTTTTTCCAACAGACGTTGAGTTGAGAACTATACAAATCAAACATGGAATAGATAAAATACACGTGTTTTTAGGAAAGAAGTCAAGCATCCCGTTTCCGTCTGAATATCAGCAAATATCTGTCGTTTGCTCATAAAAACGGAGTAAAGTATGCCTCTCTAAACATTTGTATCTCTAACATTATTTGGATGCTCATCATCACCAATTATCAACAACTCATTGCACAACACTGAAACTTTTTCAGAAAAGTTTGTACAGATAACTGCGTAGGCCTTGTTGATTGACAAGGTAAGATACGGATAGTGGACAAAGCTAATTTGAACGAAAAAGTTTTTATTTGTCGTCTCATCAAGTAAATGTGTCCTTTTCAACTAGGCTTTTGGGAAACTTGTTCTTATTGCATATCGATTCTTGGAGTCAACATGCGTGAAAGGCAGATTTCTATCGTGTATTGTATGTAGTAGCCTAAGGCCTATACGCCAACGGAAGCGAAAACAGACTAACTAAACTGAATTATGCGTTTTGTGTAGCATTCTAGTCTTACGCCGCACAGTTTGGAGAGAACTCAATATTTCCACATCAATAGCAAATGATAAATAGTCGTGGCAGTAAAAAACTGGGAAGTTCTGTACAGCAGCATCAACTGTAGTGGATTAATACGGCGAAAGATCATCGTATGAATTGAAACGACACTTCATTTGTACGACTTTACCCTTATAATGCCCAAACAAAAGAAAAGAGGATTTATGATCTGCGTTTCCCAATCACGAATCCTGGCCTCTTCTAGTCCCAATGTCTGAAGGCGGATTAAAGTTCAATAAATTTCCTCCCTGCGATATACTCAAAGAATTAGTTGGAAAAGAAAAGGAAAGAAAAACTGAAAAAAGCGAAACTGAAGAATCTCTGCAAGCGTTTGGTGGTAATGTTTGCAGACCAAAGCTGCCTCCTCTCATCGACACCCTATCAGATTGATTGCTCCTCCGTAGGCAACACGTTTTCTGGTTTTGCCTTTCAATTTTGGGCTTGTTAAATGTGGAAGAAGTCCCATAACCCAAGAATTTTCTAAGGAAAAAGAGATATACATACAAATGGATGTGTTTTACACTTTCCCTATGAACGAAACGAAAGTCTGCCGTACATTTCACTTCATATCATGTGTCAGTTTAAGCATCATATAACAACTTGATCTCGACTACTTTGATCATTCTTCATCATTTTTGCTGGAGATCAAGGCAAAATAGGAGTTTATTGGTGTTTATTGAAATAATGTAGTTTAAACACTCTGCCTGAGTGGGAAAGTAAACTGAAAGAAGGGAGAAGAAAGCTGCACCAAGAGTGAAAATGAGTTTTTCGCAAGTGTTGAGAGGACGAAACAAGCTTTCACTTTTCTCACTTTACCCGCTCAATTGTTTTACGACTGGAGTAAACGCGTGTGGTGTTCCTACATTTTTCATTTTCTCCTCCCACCGATTCTTTTTCGTTTTCTTTTGATTTCCTTTGTAACTTGTGTTTACTTTTGTTCCAGCGTCTGTCTAGTGTCGCAGTCACTTTCAACTGCGTCCAGTAGTAAAAAGTAACTCTAGTAATGCATGGGCGTTGAGGAAGGATGTGGTAGGTTGCATTATTACAACCCTTTTTCCATTCTCCTTGAGAAATGTCGACAATGACAGAGTAACCAGTTGGTAGGCCGCTTTGAAGTCATTTCCGGTAAATGATTGAGCCTGCAACATTTCCATGAAAATAATTTATTATGCGTACACAGTACTCGAGTGTTACACGACGGATACACAAATATAAACTCATTTTATAGCCACGCTAAGGAATATAGACTTACCTATGCTTCCATCATTTTCCATCGGGATAAACAAGCTCAAGCCCGTATACTGCGTTTAATAAGTCGCCCCTGTGTAAACAAAAGCTCAGTACAAAATTATTTACGAAAAAACAGGGATTTGTTTGACTTGGGATGAAAGCGAAATCAGTTCTCTCAATAGAGCAGTGAATACTTATGGCCTCCAGACACTGATTTTCTAGAATCTATCTATGCAAGTGTTTGTATATTTACGACCATCCCTTTCTACTTCAATACAATTCGCTATTCTCTTGCTCGAGGCTATTCAAGATGCACTTTCAAGATTAGCTGCAGAACTCGAGACGAGAATCTCCCTCTCTAAACTTCGTCTCTCACAAATAAAGTCTCATAATATTTTAGCACTCTTTGTTAGCTGAGAATTTGTTGGAATGAATGGTTTAATATATTTTTGCAAGAAAATCAAAACAAGTATGCAATCACGTTCACTCTCCGGAGAAAGTACCCGAAGAAACAACTTTCCTTTTTATAACTTTCTCCTCTTGTGGATAGTTTATGAGGGAGATGCTGGACTCTAATGTGTTTCCGATTCAATCCTTTTATCTAAAGTGTACTATTTTCATTTTCACAAATCCTCCGCTCCCTGACGCAAACTTTTTGTTTGAGAGTGTTTAGTAGGAGCTGGTAATAAGCCAGAAACAAAAAACCTGCCTTGTCTTTCTTTCTGTTCAGTTTCGTTCATTCATAATGAGCAGTGTGTTCTTCTTACAGGGCGAGAAACTTGTTGGAGACAAAAAACGACTGCTCATATCCTTAATGGCAACGACCATTTTGAGTGTCTCCCTAATTTATATATGGACCGTGTGAATCTTTTGGCGCTACTCTTATAAAAGTTGAAAAGTCAACTTGAGAAAAAACAGTGAAAATGGGGGAGAGTGTTACGTAAGGAAAAACAAAAACAATACCGTATATTTATTTACAACTGCGATTACGAAAATGACGACTTTTCTTTACTTCAAATTTAAGTGAAAGCAATAATACGAATGGTTGTTTGTTTTAAATATTTTGTAAATGAGGACAATTCGTTTTCTGAATGAAAAATAGACTTGCTGCATCAGTTGATGAGTCTTGCTTTGCAAATGAAAGGCAAAGAAAAGCAAAAGTGTTACACAAATTGAATCTTGACTGGAGTCTTTTCCATCTGATTGTGGGGGTATACATTTTATATTTTTGTACACGTTTTGAACTATGTATGTTGTTAGTAAAAGAGTTAAAATTGAGTCATGATAGTTTCATGATGCTAAGATGTACGCTCATTTCGTAAGAATAAATATGCAAAAGGCACTCATACACCACTTAAACACACATAAAAATACAGACAACAGAGATAAAAAAGTTTGGAGTTGACTCGGGAAACTGGGGAAGGATGACGAAACGAAAAACGAAATCAAACTTTTCATTTAGGAAAGTTCCTCGTAGACTTTGTAATTTCTGAGCATTCTTGTCACGTCTCAACTGCTTCCGTATCTGACTGAAGAACTAAGGAAAAGACACAAGATCTAAGTGGGGTACTTCATAGCCCTGTAAAAAGGCATGGAAAGACATTGGAAAGAATATGGAAGAGCCAAATACTTCTCAAAGCCTTGCAACACAGAAGGGGACTTGCGAAACGTTGGTATTAAGAGGGATGAGAGGATTTTGAGCATCCACGGAAAAAGAAGATAATCTTCAGACGCTTTTTTTCAGTTTGGAAGGAAATTTTTAGACGGAATGTATAATGGAGAAAGTGGCCACTGCATTTGAGTACAAGCCATTCTACACAGCTCTTTATACAGAGTAGGATTGCAGACAGATCGTCTAAACACTTCAGACTTGGGAATATATTGCGGGACAGATGTTGTATCAGATATCCCACTGTAAAAAGCAAGCATTTTCTTTCAAGTGGCAAGACTTAAGGAAAAAGTGAGTCCAAACAAGGATGTACTTTCACTCGTCAAGAAATATATGTTTGAAGTTGTAGATTTTTATCTACGAGTGTGTGCATAATACTCGGAATGCTTTTGGATTTGCCTTCATAATGTTTAGGTAGAAACTGCAGCAAGATCAACAAGAGCGTTGGTTGGAACAGCAAAAGAAATGAATAGGGTATGAATGAATTTCGAGGATGAAAGTGTAAAGATTCAAAATGCGTTCCATCTGTAATGCTTTTACGTGTTTCTGACTCAACTCAGAATGCTTGAATGCATGCAGTCAAGAATAATAGGTCTTTATTCAACACGCCTTTTCAATATGGATGACAATGATGATGTACGCTAAAAGAATACGTTATACCCTTCTGGCAGGGTTTTTCCCTTTATTTCTGTCATCGTCTCGGGCAGTTCTTTACTTTGTCGAAACCGGTCTTTCTTGCTTTCTCTTACTTAAGTCCACTTTCACTAGACTATGGGTACCTGGCGTTTGGCATGAATGGCAGGCTCAGGCTGAAGGAATCTGCCAATCAACGTACTTCCTATTTTATTTGGCTGACAAACGAAAAGCATTTGCATTTTTTTTTCTTTGTCAGCTTTCACTCGTCCAGTAAGTAGGTTACATAAAATAGAAATATGGTTCTAGTAGAATTATCTTGAGGCAATGAATTTACAGTGGAAAACTTTTGTTTTACTGCCGTGCGTCTGTGCTTGCATGTCGCCACAATTTTAATCTTCATTAAGGCTTAATCAGCAACTAAAACTCTGCTATCAACGGCAGACCCCATTACACTTTCTCTCTTACTTACTCGCTCCTCCAAATGGTAGAAAATAC
>VICI01001583.1:0-21370 GCA_019593645.1 Akabosia matsudoensis
AATCCACAATTTAAATGTCGACTCTAATTACGTTTGCCCTTACTGTCCTAAGACATTCACATACGAATTTTCCTTCAAGGATCATCTGCTTGAAATACACAGCGAAGGGACGCCCATAATCTGTCCCAATGAGGAATGCAAAGGAATTGAGTTCTTCTCGAGATACAAATTAAAGCGACACTTTAAAACAGTTCATCGCGAAAACGTTATCATTAACTATCCTGATTCTGCAAACAAAGCTCATCCACTGGAAACCAGAGTGAAATTAGAGCCAGACAGCTTTTAAGTATTAGATTGTAGATGTGTTAAAAAATAATAATTTAGCTTTAATAATTCATATATATTGTATGAAAATCTTTCCTATTACCTATACAAAATGAAATGCTACCAGACATGTGTACTCTTTAATCAACTAAGAGTAAACCAATTAAAATTTATATAAAGTTATTCACATAAAAGTTTCGCTTCAAGAGTTCACTTCAAACCTTTACTTTTCATGTTGCACAACAGTCTCAAAGCATAGAGCTTGATCCTGACGGATAATTCAAATCCGTATGTGTTGCAAGTATTGCAACCCATTTCTCACACTGCTATCAATGACGAAAAGCCTTGTTAAAACCAAACCTTAACCCTTCTTGCTAGCAAATTTTGTTTTACATACGACAAAAACCAAGCATGCTGCTTCAACAATTAAAAAAATTTGCATCAGTCTTCGTTTTCGTTACAGCAACAAAAGCTCATCTTCCTACATAATCCTGATCCTGTCCATATTAAACTTGAACAAAAAGATGTGTCTTCGGTCTTTACGTTAGTCCCTTGCAGTTTGAAAAAGGTATTGATGTGATTTGGGATTTAGGCTAACAAAAAAAAAAATCAACAATACACAGTAACATATTCAATATTGAAAAGGGCTTTTTTTGGTTTAGTCTTCAATCTTCAACATAAACAATACAAGCACCTGGTATGCAGTGCAAGAGCCCATCTCTTCTGAGCAAATCTCTGCTATACAAATTTGAGCAGTAAACGCTTCCGCAGTTTTTTTGCAGGTAAAAATATTTATGTGGGTAGGACTAGCAGTAAGTAAGTAGTAAGTACAAATTTAATTTGGTTGGGTGTACTAAACGAAAGCGTATTGAATATTGTGTATAAATTTGTTTGCAGGCCTTGAAAGGAATTTTTTATCCACTTGTGTGAACTGGTGAATCATTTATTCGCATCGTTAAGGGACGGCCTTGTATAGTTACTGTGAGTGTACTTTAACGCTTGGAGGATAACAAAACGTGCAGGCGCTGTAATCAGTAAACAAAGGATAGCTGCTGTGGATGAGTAAAGAATACGATAACGTTGAATTTTGTGACGAATTTTGCCGAAGGGAGCGAGGTAGACTCGGCTTTAAATTTGAAAAAAGAAGAAATAAAACCGGATGACAAGTGGGAATGGTGGGAGGATAAGAAAACGATTTTTTAGAAAATACCACGTCGACGTCGGTGTGCAGTGTTTTTTTCAGTAAGAAGTTAAGTGGGTGTTAGTGATTAATCGTTAAAATGGCTACTCGTCGTATGAGAATTAAAGCTACTATTAATGTTCCCCGAGGGGGCATTAAAAGCGAACCTGTAGAGCAGCCAAAGCCAGAAGCGGGAGTAACTTCGACTGAAGTTGTTGCTCTTGGTCCACGGGAAGATGTACCTAAATCTCCAGTTCCTGCTCGAGCTTGTACACCTCCAATCGCAATACCGTCTAGTCCTAAATCACCGCTTCCAGTGACATGGCAAGGTTTACAGAGACCTTCACCGTCAAAATCTCCAGCGGCTTTGCCTCCGTCAGGGACGATTTTAAGACGATCGCCATCCCCGGCGTTGTCAAGGTTATGTAATTCACCAGGCCCTCCAAATCATTATCCGCCGTCACCGACTAAATCTCCAGTTCCTAGTTATACCGCTCCTCACTCGCCAATTAAATTTTTAAGTAGAACTCCTGTGGTTGTGATCCCCTCTTCGACAGTGTCCTTGTCTGGAGGAATATTTAGAACTTCTAATGAACCGGTGTATCCAACCTCGCCCTCTCCAGGCGTGGAAAGTGTAAAATCTCCTGTAAACAATCTTTTTCGACCACCACCGTCTCCATCAGCGATTCACCAGGATTTTCATTCTGTCAAGTCTCCGTCTTCAGTAGTGACACGGCCGTCTCCAGCACAAAGCCCTGTCTTTGCAACTAGTCGACCACCATCAAACTCATCCGCTAGTTTTTTATCTCACCATTTAAACTCAAACTCTAATTCGGCTGACTCACATGAAGTGGCCAACTTCATGGTAGGGAATGCGTCGGCGAAATCGGCTTCCCGTGAGTCCGTATCCAGTCGTGGCTCTCATGGAACTGGTCAAGGTGCTTTCAGTAGTGTCTCAAGCAATGTTAATCCGTCACCGTCTTTCGCTAAATCTGTGTTTGAAAACCCGGAAAGTCTGAAAAAGCGATCGGATGAAATCCGCAAAAAAGACCAAACTAACCCAACTAAATTTGCAACAGCGCGGAAAGAATTTTTTGATAAACTACAATCAGGGCAGACGCCTGAACGCAGTAAACTTACCATGCTCCACTTTACATTTTACAATCCACCGTAAGTTATCCTTAATTCTATTCAAACTTTTGCATATTTCTAACGGGAAACATTTATGTGTATTTTAAATCCTACATTTTCATTACAGGAACCCTGATGGATCCCCTAAGCTTACACTAAGCAAAAGGCGTTCACGGTCACGAGCCTCTTCCGTTTGTTCCGATGCGAGCAGTATCGTTAAAATTGAAAATGACGGCAAAAATGACGAAAATGCTGCAGCCAAAGCGAACTCGGCACCTTCAAGTATCGCTGGGAGTCGAAGGACCACCGCAAGTTCTGTAGTTTCCACTGGATCCTGTGTTGGATCAGAGGGAGGTCAGTCTGAAGCCGGGTCTGTCGCTTCAAACGCGTCATCTGGAAGCATGCCTGGACCCAGAGTAAAAGTAGGGCCAGATGGACAGCTTATCATTGACGAGAAAAGCTTGGTCGTGGAAACATCAGAATCCCAGCGGGCTCGTCAACAAATCGAAGACATGGAAGTTGTATCAGGAGCTGACTATGCAGTAGGGTCAAGCGGTTTCTATCGCTATAAAAAGAACTACAGGAGGGGAACAGATTGGACTGAAAGAGAAACAATCCGATTCTACAGAGCGTTGAACCAATGTGGCACAGATTTCTCCATGATGTGTAGCCTGTTTCCAAACCGATCACGGCAAGAGTTGAAGTCAAAGTTCAAACGAGAAGATAGGAAGAATCCAGACATGATTAGCAAGGCATTAGCGTCTTGTATCTTTGACCCCGATGAAGGAATTTCGTCCGAAGAAGAAACTGAAAAAGAGAAGCTTCTTAATGAAGAGAAGGAGGTTGAAGTTATTTGTTGCTCGGAGGAATCCCAGAATGGAAAGAAGAGAAAAACCAAAAAGAAACCCGCAATAACGTTTTCCAAATTGCAAATTCAAGAAATGAACGAAACGAAGGCTAATATCAAAGGGAAAGGAACGGGAAAGGGGAAGGCTTGGAATACACCAGTGAAAGGCATCGAGAATTTAAAATTAGCGATGGAGACTGTGGCTGGTCCACCTCCTGAACTGATTAACACTAATAATATCAAAAAGGAAAAGGAGGATAAACCAAAAAGGAAATATCAGAGGAAAAAGAAGCCACTTGTTGAAGAAAAGAATACGGAGTCTGTGAGTAACACAAATGTGGTGCCTGCTCCAGCTACTGTATCCATCCTGATTGCGTCTGGGGTTGTGTCTACTCCAAGCTGCACAGAAGTTAAAACAGAAAAGGACCTTCCCCAATCTAATGGGACTACTGATGCAAAAGACGTTGCTAATGTCGACGGAGGAAATAAACGAAGGAATAGGATTACCAAGTCCAAACCAAATTTTAAAAAGCCAGCAAGTGTGAAAGTAGCGGCAAACGAAGCTCAAACAGAGGAAGCAGTACCTTCTAGTCATGCGTCTGATAAATCTATTGTTTCTGACGACCTTTTTAGCTTTGATGATGGATTGGGCCCGAAAGTAGGGGCGCCAGTTGTTCCCGTCGTCCAGGAAACAGAGTTGGTTGGGAATGAGGAAGGAAGTGATACGCTCGTGATAGTTGACTTGGACGAGTTGAAAACAATTCAGAAAGAAGACAAGACGGCTTCTATGAAAATCACCCCACCCCCAAAGAAGCGCAAGCACACCGAGGAATCTTTGCCAGCCAAGATTATTGCTCCGAGTGTAGGAGATCCTTACGGGGTCGCAGCAATGGCTGCGCCACTAGCTACCCCGCTGAACCCTTTTGATAAGGCTACCATGGAAACTAGCCAATTGCCTCCAAACAAAATAGTGAAAGTTCTTCCATATCGTGTTCCAGGACCTGGAGGTATGCAGTTCTATATCTTTAAATACTTCATATATTTAAATTCAGTTTAATAACTTCCACCATTTTATTTATAGGTTCATCAACTGTTACAAGAGGAGAACCAGCATCGGACGAATTCGAAATAGAAATCGAAATGTGTGGCGAGGCAGGTGAAAGCTAGCATCATGAAGACTTTGTTAGAAGAAATCCTATGAATCGCATAACTCTTCAAATTCTAGACCATAGTTCCAGTCTCAAAAAGAAGAGATCGTGTTATGTTACGCATACGCAATCATCATACTGTTACCTTTCGTATCGTGTACGACTTGTCATGCCAGTATAGTTATCTTCGTATCTCACTCATGATTTTTAGCCACTCTAATTAGCTATTTTAATAGCCGTATTTATTATAGCATGTATTAATTCTTTAGTTGATCTGGAATCATCCCTGTTATGTTTTTACGGATTTATTCCTACTTACAATTTGCGTTATATCCTAAGTATTACTTTTAAGCTAGGATCTGTGATCCTATTAAACAAAAATGAATAACCTGTCGATAATGCCAATCCTGGGTTGTTAAGTATCAAATTTGCTTTATTTTTAGGTAATTAGCGACCATGGATAAAGATATCCATGTGTGCTGATCGTGAAGGCTTTCATCGTTCTGAAATAACTCCGGTTTCTTGAACCCCACCGTGTCATCAAACCGTTTTGTATACTTTACTTAAGAAAACGAATATGTATTGGGACCTTCATATTAGAAATATGTCAAAATAAATTGCAATAAAAGTAATGAAAATTTATTACTTACAAAGTAATGATTGATTTGTTTTAAATTCTTTATCATGAGCTGGGTTCGTAAGAGGTTGAAGCGAGGAAAAATCTTGTAATTTAGAGGTTTACTTTGATAATATTGATAGTCATTATCAATGATGCATTTACAGTAAATGAATGGGAGTGAGCACTAGGTACACGTTTTGATGGGTTCGGGTTCATTTGCGAGGGTGTTGTTTCCAACCCAACTAACATCTCGACGATACATCACTACAGTTATATTATCAGCATTATAAGTGACGCCAAGAGAGAGATATAAAGTGTTCCGCTAATTAGGTTCCAGTTCAGACACACTAAATTACAAAATGTTTTTTTGTTTATCTCATTTCTGGTTAAGTTGTTAAACTGACCGCTCTCTCGAATCAAATCTCCTTTTTAGTCATGAATTTTGCACCTTCAACCTTCGTGTGTTCAATTTATAACAAAATAAGTATATAACAATCTTGTCACTAAATTTACCCTGTTTCCTGTCGGTAAGGGGCTAGAAACAAAGGACTCATTTGAACTTTGTCTTATGATTTCTTTTTCACAAAGACTTTCATGAAGATTTTCTTTTCATGTCAGAATTAGGTTTTCTCCTTTTTTGGCCACAACACGTACTCAGAATGAGCAGTTGCGTAAAAATGTGCCCTTGGTCCATCGTATCACATACATATTATATTATTTCTGCTGAAAACATCAAAATGTATCGTCAAAATTGTTTTGTAACCTTTGATCTGCGTGTTTGCTTGTGCTTGTATACATTAAAGTACCAGCGCATGTATTGGGACAAGTATAATTGAACGAAAGTAATGAAAATTTCTTGGATTCTTTCAAAACCACTGAATACTCATATTCCACCGAAGACTGGTATTATATATATATAATGATGTGATAATAAGACAGATTTCTTTTGCTAACATCACACGGGAGTCAGCAGTCAACCAGCGTTCTCTCTTCATCTTTCGGCATTCAAGAGTTTGATAAGCGACTGCTTTTATTGTTTCACTAGCGTGATTTTGTCTAAATTGTGTCATCAAATACACATAAAACGACACGACGTAGTCCTTTGGAATTTCTAGAGTCTTAAAACCTTGTCGCCTACTTTTTATTGTCTTTTTTCTTCATATAACCAAAATCAAAGAAACAAAGGAAAAGAGTTTATACGAAAGTGGAAACGGCCGCTTTGGAAGGCATACAGTATACTAGCACATGTAATAATACATGAATATCTTGGCTTATGCAACAAACCTGCTCCTATTTGAATTTTTTAAAGCGATTACCTGCAGACAAGGTGAAGCATAAAATAGTGTTCACAAGGCCATACTTCAATAGTAAATAGATCAGAATACTGCTTATGGCGACTAAGCCGAGAACGTCAAAACTTCTTTACTTAAAAAAGTACATAGCCATAGCCACTCTATCATATCATATCATTCGATTTCATCAATTTTTCGGGCTTCTTCCATCTATGTTAGAGGATAGCTCGTCGTAGGTAATCTGAATGAAATGACAAGATAAGCTAAAAACCTAGCTCTCTAGCAATAAACGTTAGACATGAGTACAAGGGAAGAAGTGAACACTACATAAAAACTTTCCATTAGTTCAAACACTTATGCAAGTCAACAGTTTTCTTGTGAATATACGTTCCATACTGACCATCCAGACAAGTTTTTTATCCAGCGACACGAATGTTTTTTTTTCTGGCTTTACTCTTTCAACAAGTTTAGTAGTAACCCACGCTCAGAAGAAGCTTGAACTAAAACGAGATTACCAGCTTCTTTCAAAACATACTCTGGTTCTATAAATTCAAAGGAACACCGGTGATTTGCTTCTCTCTTTTGCGAATTTGATTTCACATGTCTTATACTATAAAGTGATTCAGGCGTATGCAATCTTTAGGTTGTCCTCACGTGCTTTTCTACTAGTAGGGGTTGTTTATCACACCGATTCTTTTAAGCTGTGACAAATGTTTTAGTGCAAAAAATAAACATTTCAAAAGTTCAAAAAAGAATAAATCGCATACATTTGGCGTGATGGACACTACAAGTAAGTCTCCGTTATTGCTCAGTCCTCAAAAAGCTGAGGAGGGGCTGCATCCAGGACTTTCATCAACAATGGCATCGTCAATTCGACTACAGAGGTCACGCAGAACAAGCTTTCGTTTTAGCGAATGTGATGGAGACGAAGACTTGCCACAATTTCAAGGCTCAAGATGTGTACAGTATTTTTCCGCCTTGGCAGCTAACATGGGGGCCTTGGCGTTAGGAACTGTGCTCAGTTGGTCGGCTGTAGGTATATCCCCGAATCTTCACTTTTACATTACATCTATTTCAGGGAAACTTGATGCATAAGTGAAACAAGAAACGATAGATAACCCTGTCTCGTTGGTAACAATTTTATAGCGCTGCCAGACATGCGAAAAGATCCGAGCATTCAACTAACCTTGTCAGAGGAGTCATGGGTTGGATCCATAGTTACGGTAAGACAGCAGAACAGACTAAAGCTTCTTCAAATTATGCCAAAATGAGGATGCGATTTTGTACGGATTTATTAACATTTAATTCAATTTTTAAATGTTCTGATAGGTTTATATTTAGGTTGAATTTACAATTCATGACCACCTATTCTTCAAAAATTGTTAATGAGAATTTTATCAAATGATGAAAGTAGGGATTGCTACGAGTGTGTTTATTCAAAAAAGCTTAGTTTCCCAACGTTTCGACCAAATGCTTCAGTCCTCTTGTTATCATGTCTTAGACCAAATAAGAATTTTATGTTAGCTATAAAACTCATGTGCACATTTTGATTGCCAATTCGTCGCAAGCTATCCTATATTTTGCATGATGCCAAATCTCTTTCTTAAAATCCCCAATCTTAATTTTCACTAGAATATAGTTCCATTTTTATATATAAGAAATAAGTAGATAAGATAAGCCACTTCTCTGTGACAGACTTGGAAACAGACGCTATTGACTCTCCTAATTTGTATGCTAATTATAATGCAGTTTCAGCCAGACAAACCAGATTAATGTATGTGTTGTAACTTATTAATCCATTCCTGACTTCGCCGTAGCTCATGATCTCAAAGAACACACCATGCAAGCATTTTTTTGCTTAAGTCCCTTCTTCTTTTTGCATGGATTTGTAATTTAAGTACAGGAGCTCGTATGATACGTGTTATTTTGGTTTTTAACTATAATCTGATAAATCTTTTGTCCTTTAATCCGCCCGTGTAATAGTTGGGGGCCGTGGCTGCAGGTCCTGCTGCTGGATTGGCTATCGAAAATTTGGGACGAAGGATGAGTATGCTATTGCTGACCATCCCATTTCTTGCCGGATGGCTCATGATTTACTTTGCTGGAGATGTCACAATGATACTTTTGGGAAGGTTTATCACGGGTAAACATTACATTTTATGTCTGTGTAAACAAATTAAGTTTAGTGTCATACGACTACACAACTCATACGAACTAATTCTTACGCATGTTTTTAAAAAATAAATCCATACATCAATAGTTATTTTTCTCCTAAAATCTTTAAACCCTGCGCCATGTTTGTTTGTGTTACTTGTGACAGGCTTCTGTAGTGGTGTATATGCAACTGCGGCCCCAATCTTTACGGCTGAAATGGCTGATGTGTCCATTCGAGGAACTCTATGCGCTGGATTTGATATGATGATAAGTGTCGGTATTTTGCTCATGTAAGTACCTGATGCGTGACTTGGAAACGTTTATTAAAAACAAGAAACATTTATAAGAAAGGTCATGACTTCTCTGAAATATAGTTACGTGTACGGGGCTTTGTTTGGATGGCGAATGCAAGCTTTGGTTTCCGGAATTCTTCCAGTGATTATCTTTTTCATGATGCTATTTGTCCCTGAGAGTCCTCGTTACCTTGTTCAGAAAGGGAAAACGATGGAAGCAACGTCAGCATTATTGCGTTTTCGTGGCGCTTCGTTCAAGGAACAAGTTGACCCAGAGCTACGCGTGGTACTTGAAAAATTTATTTTTCTGCTTATCATATCATATATTTCATGTTTTTAACTTTCTCATTTGCTTTCTATTCAGCTTAAAATCAGTGTAAGGAATAGCCAAGAGAAGTCAACAGGCTTGCGTGAGCTGTTTTCAGGACCTATCGTGCGGCCCATTTCCATTGCGTTCCTCATATACTTTTTCCAAGTCTTCGCTGGAATCGATCCTGTTCTATTTTACACAGTTGACATATTCGCTTCCTCTGGTGCTACTATCGACGAATACTCATCTACCATTATTATTGGCGTTGTTCAAGTGTTTGCCGCACTATGCGGGGCTTTTCTTGTGGAATACTTTGGTCGTCGCATTCTTTTAATGATCTCAGAAATAGCCATGGTCCTTTCTCTTGGTGTTCTTGGATACTACTTTTTCCTGAAACAACAAAACGGAAATGTATCACCAGAGGGCCTCGGTTGGATGCCGCTTTCTAGTCTAATCATTTACGTTGTCTCTTATTCCATTGGAGTAGGACCAGTTGGGTATATGATCATGGGAGAAATCCTGCCCCATCACGTGAAAGGAATAGCAGGCTGTGTGCTCACTTCTGTCAAATGGGGAATGTCCTTTGCCATGACGAAATTCTTTTTGGACTTGATTTATCTATTAGGGGATGCCGGTTGCTATTGGCTCTTTGCTGGATTCTGTTTTCTCGGAGCCCTATATATATTTTTCTTTGTTCCGGAAACGAAAGGCAAAACTTTAGACCAAATTCAAGCGGAGTTTGCCAGTTCCATCGCAGTCAGGCCAAGTGATACGACGCCTTTGTTGAATCCTTCCCAAGGAGGTGCACGAGGAGTTTATCAAGCAACCCGAGAAGGTAATTATGCGTGAAGAGAGTCTGTAATTCAGTACCCACCAACGTATGCTTCGGTACGTAAACTGAGTGTCAGTCACAATGTGCCGGTGTGCTTACATTTCGTAGGCTAAAATAAAACCTTTGTATATGTATTTGTAAATAGCTAAATTTTAGAAATATGTGTGACTTAAATAGCTAATAAATTATTGGCTTTAATAAATTCGCTTATTCGGATATATAAGAAGTATGAGAGCAACAACTTCAGCGAATTATGCTTGAGTATTTGCATGGAATATAATTTACTTTTATTTCTCTACACCATTATGTAACAATTATAATGAAAGATTTTGTTCGTGATACTTACAACATGGTAAAAAAAGACTACTTTATACATCAGACTTAAATAATAATAAAATATGCACATTTACTGCTACAACAAATCAACAACTTACATGCCTAGTTGCAGTTATTCACTTAAATATGATTTTGAATTATCAAAATAAAAAAAATATCTTTTATGCTTGACATTCGATGCGATCTAAAGAACTACGCTAGCAGTAGTGTACGAGGGCAAAATATTCATCCACCAAGGCTGATAATATTGCAATGACTGTGGCGGATCCAACCGAGTTCATGGGAACTTTACTTTTCCTAGTTGACAACCGTTTCTAAATGCTTGATCACGACCTGCAACAAGTAAGTTTTTTCACGTGAAATTCATGTTGAGTTTGCATGGGAATTACATAAATATGAGGATTTTTGACCAACCACTTTCGTTGCCATGTTAGGAACCGGATGTATAAATTCTTCGAGCGTTTCCACAGTTTTGTGCCACTCTGGATGCAGCATTTTGCAAACCACATTGGGATAGCTGGTAACCTCGCTGCAACGAATTGGTTTCTTATATGGCAATCGATCGAATGGGTATCCCATTGGGCGAGCGTCTGGATACCTTCGGAACGGAACTCCACAGAAAACGTGGGGAGAGGAACATGGCTCGGGACCATTCACATTGTCGAGGCTGTCTTGAACATTGTCTTCATCAAA
This sequence comes from Akabosia matsudoensis, assembly GCA_019593645.1. NCBI lineage: Eukaryota > Metazoa > Arthropoda > Collembola > Entomobryomorpha > Paronellidae > Akabosia > Akabosia matsudoensis. Next base: position 11,100 of record VICI01001583.1, read on the forward strand.
GTTTGTGATCATGACGAACAGATCATAAGGCATACCTTGCTGACTTCCCTTTGGTATGTACAAGTGACTTGGCCAACCTGTAATAGTGTAAAGTATGGAGTTATTGACTCAGGCTTTATTTTGAAAATGAATCGGTATTCGCTTATCCTTACCACAGCCGCAGAAGTTTGCAGCACCTGCTTGCGGTCTTGCACCTGGAGTTCCTTCTGGATTTCCACCTCCATATGTTTGCTCCTGAAGGCTTGGTGTCCACGGTTTTGTCAATGCGGAATCTTGTGAGCGTCTGAGAATGACATTTCGTCCCTGTTGCAGTTGTACAGGGAACGAATCCAACTGGAACATAAGACGACGTTGGACTTTCAACGGAAATCTTTGTCCATATTCATCAAATCGAGGTGCCATAAAAATCCGAATCGTTCCTTGTCGTGAAATCGTCTCGACACAGGGATTAACATTGACAGTTATTTTAAATGTAAACGGCTCATGGTTTAAGTGAACTGAACAAATATCCTCGCGAACTTGACCGTTGTGAATACTATTGTCAAGCCCACTTTCCAGGGGAAACCGATTGGTAGAAAAGAAAGTTCGCAAAAGATTTGTATGACCATCAGAGTAGCTGGGCAAGACTTCGAGTCCCGAAATCGCCACTCCTTGCCAAACTAAGGGAAAGTCACCATCGTATAATTGGTAAGGCGGTAATGTTCGCTTATGCCGGTCAAACAAGTTGTCGATTCCCGAATGAAAAGTGTAAAAGACGGGGTCCCGCATGGTTACTGCTGTGTCTGCCATGACACCAGTTGGCAACTGAGAAATGTACTGTGGGTCCTGTGCGAGACCCAACACTTGATGGCCGAGATTGTGAACACCCATCGAATCATAGTAGATTGGGTTCACCGATATATCAGTAGCTTCAATGGTGTTTGCTAAGGTGTCAATGCCAGCTGCATGCTTGATCGGAATCGATTCTAGATTGGGCTATAAAATCGAGGTTTTAAATAAAATTCGGACAAAACTTGTATGACATTTGGTGTATATCTCAAATTACCCCAACGAGGTGACCATCTTTGATTGAGTAAATCAGCTTGTGATACAAGTCATACACATCTTTAAGGAAAATGTTTCTTGCAAAGTCCTGATCTTGTTCATGGAGAATATCCTATAATATTCAATATTTGTTGAAGTAAAACCAAAGCGTTATGATTACGTTAGTGAAGCTAATGATCCAGCGTAAAACTTACAGTTAGCCCCTGGTGAGGTTGCCTTGGAGTCCACGTTTTTTTCGAATTCATATCAATCAAGTGGGAGTTGTATCCCTCCTCTACGAACGATCCATGACGAACGACCAACTCCACTGTTCTTGGCAGACCATTGGAAAGCCGTTCAGCATTATATCTTTAAAATAATTAGCAGCATTTCATTGAAAAATTGCAGTTTTTGCTTACGAGCTAGCTAATCATATGCATCAGATAATTACATGGATATCAAACGACATCAAGAAAAACTATTTGGTTGAAGGCTAATAAATCATTAATACTCGCAAAAAATCATGTTTCACTAAATACGTGTTTACTCATAATTTACCTTGCAACAATGTTCCGATGGACGAAGAAAAACAACTCTGCTCTGCGATCTGCATGCCTAGTTGAATTGATCGGATACATCTGATGCCAATACCTTTAAATATGAAAGAATGTATTGTTTATAGAATCATTATGTTCAGGGAATATATATTCATTGCACATGTTGCACTCTTTTTTGTTTATCTTCCTCGTTCCTTAAATGCAATTTCTCACCATACGATCTCTTATCTTCAAACTACCATAAACTTTTAAGCCAAATCAAAACTGTTATTGTTTTCCAAGCATATCTTCAAAAGAAACACCCTCTTCACTTGTGTTTGCACTTCGACACCCCTACTCATCTAACCAATTAGAAGCTAGAAGAATTGCATCGATTTTGTCGCCTTGAATTATATCAACTTTTTTTTAGCTGCCTATTTGACTTTCTAAAATATATTGAAGCTATAATTATCAGCGAACAACAGCAAAACAATGTGTTTTACGATGACATAAAAATAGACTGTGCGAAAAAAATCAATGATTTTTTCAAGAAAAATGCAATGCAAATATACAAGCATAGTAGCTGATTTTTATATAATACATGGGTGGGGCAATATGCGACGTTCTTTTAAACTCACCAATGAAACTGGTTCACCATTATGTCCTCTCGAAAGTACCACAGCTTATTTTCCACACCATTGTCAGTGCCAATCGTGCCGTTGATGATAATGCAATCCCGAGATTTTGGAAGTTGAAAAGATGGTTGTTGGAAGTTGTTGTAGACTTGTCGCTTCACCTTATGTGAAGGCTTATCAGTCCTAGAGTTCTTCCGACGTTGTCGTCGTTGCAGAATTCGCTGTTAGGAAGAGATAAGAAAATAATATTTTGCGAAAGAATATAAACACAATGATCATTAAAAACGATTGAAAATTGACTGTTTAAATTGTTTCCGTAGCTACTTACTTGTCTGATATCTCTTGTGCTATTGTTGCTTGTTTCATGTATCCTTAGCAATTCATCAAACTCGTCATCTTCCTCACCATACGCTAAGGTTTGCCCATAATAAGCTTCTTCCGTTGGTGTAATAGCATCTGAATGGCTGCGATTACTGTTAATGTTCAAATGATGATTGAAATCATCCTTCAAATGGTTCATGTTACGTCGGACTCCTGCCCCAGTTTGAGCCACAAATGAAGCTGGTGGAAGAACAGCATGGCTGGTTGCAATTGACTCTGCTCCATCATGGTCTTCCATAGGATCCGCAGTTGTACTGCGCCTCCTGGAATGTCTCTCTCGATCATTGTGTCTTCTTGAAACTTTCACTCTCTTCCTCATTATGGAGCCGCGACGCTTGGCAAACTCCAATGGGCTGGTTTCCCCGCCGGTAATGTTGAAGCTGTAGCCGAACTTATCTCCATTACTAAATTTCACTCGTTGTTCGCTCACTTGGCTGGCTGCTGCTAACGGACCACTGAACGTTTGAAAGCTTCCAGTGTCGACATCACTCAGCGGTGCAAGTCCAACTATTCTTGAGGCCGGATCATCAGCCACAAATGATCTGGATCTTGATGGTCCCAAACTGGGTAAAAACCCACCAACAAGACCACCGCCAAAACCACCTCCATGGTTCCATCCCTTGCCATTTCCCCGCCTACCTGTTCGTTTTTTCTTTCCTCGAACTAACAAATTCTCTCCCACTCCAAAACCCGGACCATATCGGGAAAGTGCTTCATTAATTATTGGCGACGGTACGAATAAATCAGGCATTGCATCTAACGGTTGAGGTATCGTGTATACGGCCGTGTCAGGTCGTGCCAACATAGCTCCCATTAAAGCATAGTACCAAATTTTCAGGTTTATGTCATGGTTGTGGAAAATTATTCTTGCAACACGTAAAACCTCACGAGGAGTTGGTTGAACTGTAGTGCAAAAAAATGTAAACTATCAATAAAGAATGTATATCGTCAAGTGCATAAAAGAAATAAAAATACTTAAAGCACAACAATATGACAAATCAGACGATGATTGCTTGTTTATCCCAAGAAAAATCATGATATTCATAGATACAAAAAACATTACTTAAGTATTACGTAACATACGGAAATCTCGGCAAAAGTTTCACCCTTTGTTTATAAAAGGGTTCTCATATTTCATTTCAACATCTACTTTTTTTTTTTTTTTACAGTGATGGAGTTAATTACCAATATGTTTACGAATCTTGTTTATCCTATCAATCCTCGTAAAACATGGCTAGAGAAAGTTTTCATCGTAAATTCCCACGATTGAACTTGCTGCACTTCATCTAGCCAAAAGTTTTATGCCCCGATAGCATTATGTATTTAATTCACACTGTGCATGAATGAATTATTTGACTATTTCAACCAGTAGCTTTTATGATTGTCTAATAGAGCGCTATAGAGTAATTTAATATTGATTTAGTGGTTAGGTACCTTCAAGGTAACGTTGAAGCATGTCTCTGGCGACAATGTGCTGGGGTGACATACTGTAAAAGAACGCAGTCTTTGGACACACACTTGTAATGAAGTCAAGGTCCTCCTGCGAGATCCCAGGTGGAAGAGGCTCATTTTGGAGGGCAGCCTTTGTATAGTTATCGCTTGTGAACAATCTAAAAAACTCAGCTTGGATGCTAGGATCCACCGCTACATAGTTTTATGATTTTTTTAATTAGTAAATTTCCACCTAGTTCGCCGAAGTATTAAAATCCTCGCTATTCAACTACATATTCATAATTTCAGTAATTCGTATTGAAAATTCTTACGTGGTGCTGGAACAAATCGTGCCGGTGCAGTAATCACCCAATCTTGACCTAAAGAGTTGCTTATTGGTGCATTACACTGGGAACTGGATCAAGTAAAAACGAAGTACAACAATTAGGAAAAACACAGCCAGTTCAACAAATCAAGTTTCAGAAAACTTACTGCTGTGGGCTGACAACTTGTGGAACTGCTAAGATAGCTAGGAATAAATGACTTTGTACTCTAGAAACAATATAAGGAAATTTTTAACTTATGTTATTTGTTTCCGGAACATACAGGATGGTTTTCAGAAGAAAAAAAATCCTTACAGAAACATGGCAATAAAACTGAATCGTTGTTTTCTAAATCCCATTCTTCCAGAACTTCCGAATTTCGGTACACTAAACTTGGACACTATCCCCGAATAGTTCGGGGAATACCATGGGCAGGCCATGCTGCAAAGTAGCTTTTAGCACTTCTTAGACCTAAACTATGAAAAAGTAATTGGAAACAAGACCATTTCCCTTGGAAACACGAACCACTCACTTTGTCACCATTTCACTTCTCAGTGTGCCCCAAACCAACTTTATAACTATGAAAAAAAAATTCTGTGAAAGATAACAGTTCAGTCCGGAAGGCTGTCTATTACTGAGCGCCCATTCCTCTCCTATCTCCCTCCAAAGCCAAGGCTTTCTTGTTTCGAAAGAAACTGTCCTTACAACGTGGAACGGCGACTGTTGCGTCGACAACGCTCATGAACAAAGTGACGCTACCTGTGCGTCTGATTTACCTACTGGTCTTTTGTTCACGAAGCCGTAACTTTGTATATTCATTTCAACGGTTAAATAACGTTCTCATCATCATCAACAACTGCCTCACTGCTAATCGGCCAGTTGCAAGCGAGTAGTTGTAAATCGTAATCATACACTCATACTGGCTTATCAGTGGATCGCGAAACAACAGCTTCTTGTCTGTGTTTTTTCTTTTTTTTTTTCTTTTTACTCATCATCACAATTATCAAGTTATCATATCATATCCGCGTACAAAAGTAAGTTTTTTTTTACAAATGGAAAACGTTGTGGCGTCATAAGAGTATCCACTGCTAAATAGCATATAAACGTTGCTCGAAAACAAATCCTAGCTCCGATTCCCATAGTGTTTCCACGAACAGTAAGTTTTACGGCCAAAAAAGGTTTAATAACGGCAGCAATGGCAACTTTTAATGCGTATTATTGTGACTCAGCTGCATAAAGCACACGTGTTTATCTTTTTTTGTGCAAGCCGAATTAGGAAATAATAGGTTAAATTTGTTTAAAGAAACTTTGAATCATGCTTCATTTTCAATTTTAAAACCATAATTTTCATTAGAATTTAAAGGTGTTTGATGTTATGAAATTACGCGATAATTTTAAGGGCTGATAAAATGCATGGTCTAGTACTACGATGCACTCTCGGCTGAAGCCTTTAGTCTTAAAACCTCCATTAAATGTTGACCAATATTCCGCCCTCTCATTAGTAAACTAACCTTACATAATTAGAGTGGATGAGTTGAGAGAGTGCATCAATAATTAAATGAATGTTTTTTTACAATTTCTTCTATAAATTTTGCCTTGTCATATTTATCGATTCTAAAAACTATCACATGTTAACCTGATAAGTATTAATCCAAATGATGCGAAGCAATTGAATATTATATTATATACTACCGAGCATTTATTTTAAGCATATGATACTCCTTAGTGAGAACTAAATTGAAAATTTATCTGTCCCAGGAATTGGTCACCACCTTCATGATGCATTTGCTTTGCCAAATGATTTTCTTTAGTAATTTTCACAAGCGAACTCAGAATACCTAAATACCACATTGGCCTGCATTGACACAATTCATTCACTTGTAAGTTGACATAAAAGTGGAAACCAAAGTAAGACCTACGTAGGGGTCACCATAATCAAGTTAATCGTCAATCGTACTTCATATGCCATACTGCTTTGAATGCATTTCGAGCGACAATGATGACATTGTTGTTTACGTGCTGTGTGGGAACATGGAGTATCACTTTTACTATAGAAGCTCTAATAAAATTGATGCACGCTTTGATGCTAGTTTATAGTCAGGAATTCGCCGAGCATAAAAAACAATTGCTGTTTTCATAGGTGACAACGACCGCCACTTAACAAGCATGGTAGGCTTAGTTGTACATAAATCTTGACTTAACTCAGGTTTCATTACCAGATGTAATGTAGTTGGACTTGATCCACAGCCTTCAACTTTTCTTGATATGGGTTAGTTCTGGTTTCAACTAGTGTTGATTTGTCAACAGCATTTCTAATTAAATTACCTAATAAATATCCATAACGTATTGAAAACTTGCATATATTTGAATTGAAATGTATAAAGGGAGTTTCATTAACAATTGTATAATTGCAATTTATTTGTGACTTGATCGAATCACATTTTCCTTAGAGTGCTAGTCACAGAGCTGTAAATTCCTGAAGTAAACATAAACCTAGGTGACATTGGAATTCTGTACCTCATTAAACTTTCGTTCTAATTTTCATGAAAAAAGAAAGTGGGTTATATGTATGTATTTATACTAGCAATGACAATTGGCAATGACAAGAACTATAGCGTGCAGGCGTTTCCAATACTAAATTACCAAAATATTTTGAAAGGGAAAATGGAACATACAAATATCTATCTACGCGATTTGGTGTTGGTTCGGTACGCTGATTTGTATCTTTTCCTTGATAATTTCTTTTGTATTTCTGTTGCAAAAAGATAAACCTTGAAGTAATCTTGAGTAAAATTGGATATCCCAAAAGTTATCCTGGAAGGCGAAATCAAAGACAAGCGCTTAGGTTATTTTATAGGTACCTAATTAGGCATCCAGAAGTCATGCCGACAACATTTTTTTTGTGTTAGAGCCCAATAGTTAGTATAACTTGAGAAACGATACTGAAGTCCAAGTCGTGGTTTTAATTTTCCAAAAGGATGTCATAAAAATTGACGGTGTTCTAATTACATGTACATGTGAAACTCCCTGATTGCAAATGACGTTAGCTTGTAAACGCACCAGCAACGCACGTTTACGTCTTGATTAAGTGGATGGGCTTACATAAAACCTATTCAAAAATAAGAAACAGCTCTTTTGAAGCCGAAAATAAAATGCGCACAACTTTTTTTTTGTGTCAGATTTTGTTTAGGCAATAATACCCAAGCCAAAGGCAGAAGCAGGAGTTAGAGTGGTACTAATCATTCAATTTCAACAAAATGTTTGGAATCGCTAAGTTTAATGATCCTCGCAAAATAAAATAAAAACTTTAAAATTATGGTGGTTCGTTTTCGAAGGATGTTTACAATTTATGCTCATATTGTTTATTGTTATGCCCATCATACACTCTTCTGTTAAATGGTCAGTGCAGCATGAAAGATTGTTAACGCAAGTTAATATTTGAACGTGATACTGTTAACTCAAACTGAAATTATTGGGGCCATCTATTCTAAGAGATCAATTCTCAAGAAGACACGAAGAAAATGCACTTTTCTTTTTTATATTCATTAGACAATACTCAATTCTATTGAAAAAATGAATAGAAACTTGAAAACTGTCGGCTTATATTGAAAAGGGACAATGAAAATTGCTTTACAAACGTGTAACTAGATATTTATCTAGTGAAAATAAACTTTGAACAAATATTGTTGCATTCAGATCATGTCCCAATGCACTTTCCTGTTACAAGTAATTTCCCCTAATGAAACCTATCTGTTGCAGCATAGACAAAAGGACATATGAGATAAGAAAATTTGAATTGTGTTCAGCAGACAGTAATGCCAAGAGTAATACATAGTACAAAGACGACCGTTGATTAGTCGTGATGCATCGAGGAACCTATATGAGATGACTGATGACTCAATACTTCCATGATAATATGTACAACGAATTAAAATTTAACTCATATCGACACTGAAATGTACTCTTTCTTTTGCTCAACATAATCTTAATGTTCTTTTTGTTATTTCATATGCACCAACGCAGTTTTAACGAAACAATTCAAATGATTTTATGTGATGAAATTGGTTAATTTAGGTAGTCTCTTCTGGTGTGCGTAATTTTCCAAAAATAAAACATCCAATCCAGACGGCAACGGAATCCTTGGCGTCACGGGAGATCGAGCAGCACTGAAGGAGCGCTTCGTTGATCTAATAAAAAAAATTCATGGAGTTGCTTAAATGCTTAAGACGGTTAAATTACATGGTAACAGGAGCTATTTAATGCTTACTATATTTAACTCATACACGTTTGCGGCTGGTCGTGGTTGTTTACAGGAAAATCCACACGCATTTCGTAGGTATATCAAATCTTACATTAAATTACAATATTTTTTCAACTGTTTTAAATTCAGAAACGCACAAGGATAACCTTGCCAGATGTTTCTCGTTGGTCAGTGACTACTAACGTATTTTTCGAAGAGTAATTCAGAATAGCCACTGGCTTGTGTTGTAACTTAAAGTAATTGAATTGCTCATGACTCATGATACATACTTGTTTTGGAAATGATTAAACTCAGACTAGTCACTGGTATTTCCGCAGATTATGTGTACAAATATATACAAGTTTCAATTTAGTCACGCGATGACTTTTTGATTAACGATCACAAGTCACACGATCCTTCATTGTATCACGTTTTGTTTTGAACAATTCAAGAAAAGTATTGTTTTTCTGGCATTAAATATTTTGACCGTGGGAAATGGTTATGAAATTTAGGACATTTCGCCGAAATCTACTAAACCTTGAAACAGAAAATCATGAAACAAATAGACAGCTTTGGTTCTCCATTATTGACGGTTGTCTATTATTGGATAATAAATGAGTTTAAATATGAATACTGATATTGTTCTGGTATGCGTTTCTACTTTACTTATCTTTAAATGTCACGTTGATTCGATCAAGCTTCCAGAAAGCCCTGACCCCAAACCTTTGTCGTGGTGGCAACAGCAAGTTATCTATCAGATATATCCTAGATCATTTCAGGACTCTAATGGCGATGGAATAGGCGATTTACAAGGTATAAATATCAACTCAATACATCTAAATATATATAATTTTCGCTTTTATCTGTTTTTAAAACTGATAATAGGGATCACATCAAGAATTGACTATCTCGCCGACCTTGGAATCGGTGCAGTCTGGATTTCTCCAATATATCCGTCGCCTATGAAGGACTTTGGCTATGACATTTCCAACTTGACTGACATTGAGGCTTACTTTGGAACACTAGAATCCTTTTTCAACTTATCATCAGCTTTAAAGTCCAAAAACATTCGATTGATACTCGACTTTGTCCCAAATCATACGTCAGATTTGCACCCATGGTTTAACGCCTCAATTTACCGGGAAGACCCGTACACTGACTACTATGTTTGGAGGAACGCCTCATCTTACGATTCTCAAGGACGGCCATTGCCTCCTAACAACTGGGTCAGCGTTTTTGGTGGGAGTATGTGGGAATGGAATGAGGAGCGGGAGCAATTTTATCTTCATCAGTTTTTAAAAGAACAGCCAGACTTGAACCTGGCAAACTACAAGGTAGTCAATGAGCTCCTCTCCGCTATGAAGGTCTGGTTGGATAGAGGGGTTGACGGGTTTCGAATCGACGCTGTGCCTCATCTTTTCGAAGATTTGGAAGATTCAGGGGAAATCAAAGACGAGCGAGAGAATCCGCAACGGCCACTTGAGTCGATTCCTTGGGACTACGCATTTTGGGATCATCGGTACACTTATAACTTGCCCAGTTGTCTTGATATCTTGGCAGAAATGAGAAAGTTATTGGATGTCTATTCCTTGACAGATGGGAGAGAAAGAGTAATGATGGTTGAGGCAACCGTACCTGCGCCAAAATTGTTTGAGTATTATGGCTCAGAAGACAAACCAGTCGCCCACTTTCCATTCAATTT
>VICI01001584.1:0-21359 GCA_019593645.1 Akabosia matsudoensis
ATTACAAGGGAAACCGAACGGAACCTGAGATTAAAAAGCTATCATTGTGAAGATTAAAAGATCAAGTGTACTGGCTGCCGGAACCCGAGAGTAATTAATTTTTCTAATATTTCTGTAGAGTACGAAGATGTATATTCTATTCGCTCGTATTTTTTTGCAAGTTATATTCCCTAATCAAAAACAGATTTACAGTAGAGAGAACCTATGAATGTGTTTATGTAAAATATCCAATAGTTCCACCCATCTGCACCACTCTTCTTATCTGCGTTACCACTACTGCCCATTTCGTTCTTGTTGAAAGGTGTTTACATTTCAAGAATATGACTTGCAATCTTACCTTGAGTGGGACTCAATTAGCTATACATTTAAAACATTTTTAACAGCAGATATGATTTCCCACACGTATTATATCCCTTTGCTCTCTTAATCTATTCATGAAATCATTCATGAAAATTCAACAATACATCCTCCCGTGAAATTGAAAGAATAGAAAAGCTGTTGAAATTTTGAAATTGGGCGTGTAGAGAACAGTTTGTTGAATTACGTTCGTGTTCAAGACGTAATGTCAAACCTTCTCTGCTGCTGACTGTTTTGTCGATTTTCCTAGACGATCTGGCGACTTCCTTAATGACTACACACCGTATTTTTTCAAGATGCGCAAACTTCCCCACAAGTACCCTTCTCACTCTCTCAAGAGTTTATACTGACGTTTGCCAGTTTGCTGACTCACAGTTGTTGGTCTTGCTACTTTAGTTGGTTGGTGATTTCATTTTTATGAATGGACCAAAAACTATTTCCTCCCGTAACTGCTCGCCAGTAAAGACGGCTTCATTGTTTTCTATTGATACACTACCCCAAACCAAAGTTTCATTGAAATCTGAGCTTCATTTTTACTTCCCTGTACAACTGACCTCTCGTCTTTTCAAATAAATTATGTTGTTTTTTTCACGCAAAACTCAACTTTAAATGTTAGCTCTGTAGAAAGTTTTGTGACAGTTATGCTTTTTAAATGGTGTCATTTTTTGTGACCCTTATTCGTTCTTTTTTATTCTTAAAATATATCCCCGGAAGAATGGTATATTAAATTTGTTAAATGAACAGCTTTCAAGACAGCTCGCTACAAGCATGGACCCCCTCTTCAAGAGACATCTTTTTTTCTTACACTAGTCGATGCAGTTTACATTTTGTTCACCCTCTTTTGTTTCAAACAGTGTATAACACTGGCGGAAGTGGGAAACAAAAGTGTCTTTTAATTCTCTGGATTATTACATAAAGGAAGTGATAACTCATTTGCTCGTGCATCAAATTAGCCACGCTGTGAAGATTGCATTCTTTGAATGCTAATTTAAATTTATCCGGTGTCCTGGCACGTTCCATACAAGATGGCAAGTTTTTGATAGATTTTGCATTTGCAAAAATACGATACTTTTGTAGCTCAATAGCTAATGATCTTTTTAAAACATGACTCCTGGTTTTTATTACTTGCATTGATGACAAGATCTGTATGAAGATTTTTCTTAAAGAGCATTCATCAGATTAGAATTAGTGTCGGTCGGCGGATGTAGCACGATGAAAGCAGCCACGAAGAAACGTCCTAGTGGTGGTATGAAATGCTCATGATGAGATTGACAATTCTCAAGAATGGATGGTATATCTCGTCAGCAAGACATTCGACACCAAGAAAACTGTAAGCACTAACGTGAGGACAGATCACACACTACAAAATTTGTTTCTGGTGTGCTTTAATCAGCGTTGCATATGTCATCAAAACGCGTTACAAAAGGAGCCAGCATTTTTTTCTCCTCTCTTTTTTAGAACGCACGTACACACGACTCCGTTCACACCACAAAGAACAGCCAACGACAAAGATTAATCGCAGTTTGAGAAGAAGCAAAAAAGGAGTTAGATGATGACTTACTGAAAAAATCGATGTGCCACGAAGTACACATCCAGTATCCATTTTCATTTGTGAGGTGTTGATGAATTATAAAAGACAGGCAAAACAGAGTTAAATGAAGAGCCGATAGTTACAAAGTTATTTTATTTTATTTCCATTAAAAAATTACTTTAGCTAGAGGTTAGCTTGAAAGGGTTAACGCTACACAACTCGTGTTGAGAAAGTGATATGAAAATGACACTGAGAGTAATAGATGTTGTTTGTTGTGCAGTCGAAACGAAAATAAACAATCGGCAACGATAACCATTTTGTTTTGGTAGTTAAACGCTAATTACACAGTCTGTGATAATGTTTACTACGCACTTTCCTCCACAAACATCAAACACATTATGCTTTTCTTCGGTCTAATCTTTTTGTGTGTAATGTTTTGTTTGTGAACCTTGCGCCAAAATTATAATAAAAGCAAGTTATGAATAGCTCATCTGGTATTACAAAGTTCGCCTGCATGTATCACCTTTTTCTGTTCTGAATGTTTATCGTTTCAGTAGATTGTTTCTGTTGTTTCACAGAAAAAGTTGTCGCTTTTACTCACATCTTGTTTTACTTGCAATTCAAGATGTTTATACAAGTCAAGTTATACCAGAAGCCAATGCTGTATACAATAGAAGGCCGCATCTTCAAACTTCATAGTAAATGGGTTAGATGAACAGTAAAAAACAGATTAATTTGTAGGAGCAGTTGAATGAGACTCTTTGCGTAGGAAGTGTATTCCATGTTAAGAAGCGACACAGGTTTTTTACTTTTTCCCAGTACACGCCAGTGGACAAGAGTGTTACAAATAAGTAAATATTTATGTTGGACAAAACTCATTTTTTATTCGCGTGCAGGCAAGATACAGGCGTAAAGATATGAGTCACATGTGTAACTTTTAATAGATAAATATTTATTTTGCACATATTTTTGATAAATGAGTGACAAAACTGTTGCAATTACAAAATTAGGAGAAAACACTTGCAATTGTTATTCTACAATAAATTGAACATGTAACATGGATGGGACATGGTTTCACCACAAAATAGTGTCACTTTTTATTATTTTTACAAGAAAAAATGAATGGGAAAGAAACAAGCATGAAAAGGATGATGGCAAATGACAAGTCTGACACTTTTTTTTTCTATTTACTTTGCTAAGGACGATGGCGAAGTGATGATTATCTGTCACAGAAATATATAGCGGGGGATGGAAAACAAGACAAATAATAATAATAAGATTACTTTACGGAACTAGCTTGTTAAGCTGTCCACAAAAGATATTAACATCCAGTATTATTTTATTTTATATTTAGCAAAAAAACGCTCGTTCACGTTAACTGGTCAGTATCCAGTGTGAGGTCTTAAAAAAGATCTCCTGGTGCGTTACTTGAGGATTTTACTTGTTTGACCATTGAGACCACCATGTTTTACCTTTCATCGAAAATTATTTACAGAATAAAGCTACACGGAAGCTTCAAAAAATCTCACCCTTTTTTTAATCCTTCTCCACATGGTTGATAGATAAGCTTGTTGATGATAAAGCAGAGCAAGCATGTAATCATTGCCAAAAGCTTCATGGTGGTATCTGGTTATGCAGCCAGTTTGATATGAGCTTTAACTCGTGTTTTCTTTCGGGATCATCAAGACTCATTCATCTTTTCAAGACAGAGAAAATCTTGGAAGAAAATACAATCTTCCAGATCAGCGAGACCGATTGAATCTGGCATATTACTTTTTACTTTCCTACTAAAACTAGTAAAAGAGAATAGTTTTTAAGCAAAATGTACTGCAATTTTAGTATACATCGAAATAAAGAAAAATGAATTTCTCTTCCAAAAGATCTTCGAGGGTAAGCAATAGTTTCTTGAGCGAGTGGGTTTTGCGGAACAGAACGGTAGCAGCTGTCTTCTCAGGTTTAAAGATTTTTTTTCTGAATGAAGTGTGCTTAAAGGTTGCGATCACTAATCATTTGTCATTTTCGCTTCAGTCAGTATGTAGGAAATCCCAAAATGCACTATTTTCTGGTGTTATATTTTTCTACACTTGACTAATTAGAAATTTATGTAGATCATTAATTACCCATCGTGTTTATTTATTCCGTGAGAAACCGTATTGACACAACTGTTTTTTAATTAACATGGAAAGAGGGAATTCCAGGGAGAAAAAACGAAAATTATGGGCATGGTTCTCGTATTGATTTCCTAAATTTCCATATGCATACCATCACATGCCTGACAAGACGACCCCTCTTCTTTCCTCGATGCAAGGTCTTTACTCAAAAGTTCACTTGTAATCTTTTTACCCATTCATCTCTTTTTGTGTTGTAAATGTTCCATGCGATCTACCGTGGAAAATGTATGTTTAACAGCTAATGAGACCCATTTATAACTTCACACTTTGGGAACTGAAATTTACACATAACTTTTTTTGTTGCTGAAGTACTGACGATGACCATCATTCTTTTCTCACAAAATATACTTCTACCCAGTTTTAATATAAAAACTAGTCCAAAAATAGATGTGCCATGAAGTCTAGCGTGTACTGAAGCCTTCATGTCTACAATTTTTCAAGTATGTACCTGACGTACCCTTTTCAAGTACGAACTGGTCAAGGTAAACAATTCATCTGAGATAAAACTCTTTTGAGTTAACATTTTGTAACAGCTTTGTTTACTTGATAGGGGCTCACACATGTGCATAGCTTAACCTATAATTTTTTGTATATTTCCCGTAAGTGATCTCTATGTACGTTCTACTCCCAAGGTGGAAAATCTCATGAAGCTTAAGCTACACAATTATGATCATATTGGTAACGTATTTCCAGCCAGAAATGTCAAAGATTGCGCACATCAGCAGCGTTTCCAACCTCACTGTACACCAGTTAATCCACAATGTATACAGATATCTCCTCAACGTTCATTTTGCTCTTTTCGTTGCGAGTCCCCTGGGTGGGCTTTGTTCAACCATCACGCTAAATTTATTTCAAAAAGGCTAGTTTTNCATTTTGCTCTTTTCGTTGCGAGTCCCCTGGGTGGGCTTTGTTCAACCATCACGCTAAATTTATTTCAAAAAGGCTAGTTTTCCAGACGTTAGCTGACAACAATGTACAAGAATACATAATAATATCGTTTTTCCACTACCCTGCCTACCCTTCTCCACTCTCCAAAAAGCGTATATTCAAGTGGGCTTGATCCGAACACACTCAGCGTGATCGAACTCCAGCCTTTCCTCTGGACACTGTTTACTCGACACTACAATAAAAGCTTCCATTCATCAAAAAATTCTCTGTAAAAACCTAAACTTTTTTTCATTGAGAAATATAAGCCTGGTGTGGTTGATGAGTGGTTGCAACAGAGAAGAAAAGTGAGAATGATCATATTATCGTTTAAAAATTTCATTCCAAACTTTTTTCCTCAGTACAATACAGTTTAAAAGAAGTGGTTGATGAGTGGTTGCAACAGAGAAGAAAAGTGAGAATGATCATATTATCGTTTAAAAATTTCATTCCAAACTTTTTTCCTTAGTGCAATACAGTTTAAAAGAAATGTGTTGGTTTAAGGGAAATCAACAATGACAGTTTGACATTTTTTGCATTGTTCCTCAGAAGAAAGAAGCTCCCTAAAGATTTGCTTCTTTTTTGACAAATTTTTGTATTTTCATGAAGCGTGCACACTTCATTATCACCTTGTTTGTTCCCTAGAAAATGAATGTGACAATGGGAAATAGCAACAATCCCATTATTCTGAGCTTTTAACCACAAACAAAACAACAACAAAAAAAGATTTCTTCAAAAAACGACCAATTAGGTTTGTAAAGAAGGATTAGTCAAGCAAAAATATCTAAGCTATTTAAATAGCTTGTCTTTTTAAAAAGATAGTTAAGCCACCTAACCAATAAGGTGACAAAAACATGGCCTTTTGCTAACTCTGGGATTTTCATTTTATGACCTATGTGGAATATACATGCAGTCATTCCCAGCTTGAGGATCAAACTATTTTAAAATAAAAGTGCTCTCTCGAACAGTCAAAAGCTTAAAAGATTTTCCTATACTCAACTCCTCAACGGAAAGGAAGGGGAAAATGTATTTCCGAGTAGTTTTGGGATTTTCTTGAGAGAGAACAGCTAGCAAACTAATAATAGCTAAGGAAGATAACAGTACATATAGCATTCAACTTTTCAACTTGGTGACGAAAAATGATGAATGTTTCGAAAGCTTCTTGTTCGACACATTTTTTTCGGTATGTGGAGGGCGTGCTTTGCGGTGATGATCGTTTTGTACAACAGTCAGGAACAGACACGTTTTACTGCTGTGTTTCGCATGATTTGCTAAAATATTAAAATTTTCTGCGACTTTCTCAGGTTTATTGAGAAAATGCAGTTTTTCTTTACGATGTGCTAAACACGGTTGTTCAACAGCCTATAAAAACTCCCGCTCGCAGCTGCCGAGTTTCTCGTACGAGCCATCAATGAGGAAAATATATTCTCGAGAGTTTCACTCAACCTGGAAAAGGTCAAATAAAGACGTGTTTTTTGTAAATGAAGCTTTTAATTTGCAAGTTATCCAAATAAAATGATCCTTTTTCCAGGTCGGTGAGCTTTCTCAAAACAATCATTACTACATTGCTGGAGTATCATTCTCTTTTAAACATAATACATTGTGCAGTCTGAAAGGAGTAAGAGTAGTAGCGTGGAATAATCGGAATTGGTTTGTTTTCTAAGATAACATTAATTTCATCAGAGAAGGAAATCGCTCCGACAGGACTTTTCTATTCTCTTTTGACTTTGCCTTTTTAGAGGATGACTTTCGTCTAGAGGCATATTCATTCGCAATAGTTCCTTAAAAGCCTTTCCTTGAGTTTGACATAAGATTTTAGCCACACAGTTGATTTGTTTTTACGTAGGTTTTTAGGAGTAATAGGCTGTTTCTGTATGGCCTAGGGTCACTACGAAAAGAAGCAATTTAATAGGTGAAAGAATGACTTTTCCCACGTTAACCCAATTGGACATGTTGAATTGTTGAAAAGTTTAGGTAATTCTGGTTATTAGTTTGTTTAACGATGCATTGTGTAAATAAACAGAGCAATTCAAAAACATACGCTCGGTTATGTATGAAACTGTTTCTTGTTCTGGTTTCAAAATGGTAGATAAATATACAAGATGAGGCAGAAGAATTTTATAAACAAAAGAAAAAGTACTCATTTTTTGGAGTGATCAACATGAAAGGATTAATTTATTTACTTGATTTTGTACATAAAACAATATTTTGACATATGGATTTCTAACACCACGCAAGACAGGCATAATATTAAAGATGATATTACTCTGACTTGGTAGAAACCAGAGATGGGTAATGTTCACAGACTTATTTTCTGGTTGACATAACACCATGCCTTGAAATTTTTAATTTGAAAACTTCGGTGCATACCATTTTCGACTCGACAATATACTTTTATATCATGGTGGTGCTCAAGATCTTAGTAATCTGTTCGTTGTTGCCGTATCCAACTCTGGTGTATCAAAACAACCATTTTAACAACAACAATAAATATGTAGCTATTTAAATTTTATAAAATGATAATATTATCATTGTATCATTACAAGGAAGCATATCCACCTTGAACTTCCGTATTTTTTTTTGTTGACGTAACTCTCAGCTATTTATTTACTTTAGTTGATGAGATGCACTTTCGCAAAAAAATGTTTATGTACAAAACATATAGATCAAGTAAACAACAAAAAACTGTCGAATTAACTTAAGCTACCTATGCGTAAAAAATATGACTACTCTAATGGCTAACGGAGGAATGCAGAGTAGCAGAGCCTTGTCCTATTATGTAAAGGGCTATAATACTGACGAACATTGACTTATACATAATTAATTATCTTTTTTATACACAATCGGATTGTTTCATAGCAATTTGGAATAAAGCAGCAGGGTGTAAATATTAGGAGTAAGTTTAGGGGTATTTTGAGCCCTTTTATCTCGCTTCGCTTCTCTATAAAACTAGCAACTAGGACAGGTGACATAAAATAATAAATATGACTAAAATTATGTGATTGGTTTAAAAAATGGTAGAATAATATAACACGGAACGATCTTCATTTGGAAGCTTTCATAGCTAAGAAGGTATGAACTGGGGAAAGGTGCGACAAAAAACGGAGTTTCATTACACGGAATTATATGTATCGCAAAATGAATGACACTCTTGCTATTTGTTTTTTACTAATATTTCTGTGCTGCACATTCATTTGAGTAGTAACCTCTATACGAGTTTCCATTTCGAAATCCTAAATGATGGGAAGTAGCAGCTGTCGGACAAGAAGGTGAGCCTGTTTCTTGGAAAATATCGACGGATGATGAATGGCGTTCGAAAGTGGGGCTTTCGTGGAGATGACTGGGTTCAATAGATGTTGTGCTGGCACTACTAGAGTTTCCTGTACCATTATTACTACTATTCGTTTGGGTGTTGCCACCCACACCTGCCCCGGCCATGGCGTACCACGTCCTGGAATATTGATCTGCTGATGCGGCAACTACAGCAGCAACACTGGAATTTTGTGACATCGTCATGGCGAGATGAGCTGCTGCTGCAGCTGCAGCACTTGAATTGCAAGAGGTCATTCCTGAGTCTTCTTGTAGTGAGTAATGGGGCGAATGATATGAGGAAGGATTATTCCCAGAATACCCCGAAGGGGTATGCGCTCTGGAAAAGTTCATAGGGTGGCTGTTGTGTTGGGAGTGATGATGATGAATATGAGGATGAACGGTGTCGGCATGGCAATTTTGATGATGATGATGTAGCGTAGGACTTTCCCGAGACGTAACCAAGCTGTCCACACTGAACGGATTGACATGGTGATGGTGTTGGGAATGGTGATGATGAGAATCTAATGGACTTGAGGTAAGGAGACAGTGGGAGTTTGGTGTACTTCCGGGGGAACCATTACTCATGACTGGTGAAGAGATTCCCATCGATGCGGGCGACATATTTGAGGGTGATGATCCGTCCAAGTCTGGTTGCTCTCCAGATGACCTATCAGGAAAACCTTTTGACGGTGGAGCAGACGCAGAGATCTTTGTTTTGGATCCACCTACAGTTGCGCCCGTCTGGTGACAAGTTTCCTCTACTTTCATGTCAATCGGCTCCGCTTTTATTGCACTTTTTATGATTCCACTTGGATTATTGTTGTTGTTGTTCGCTACCGCGGCAGCTGCAGCCAACAAAGCACTGCTTCCACTGCCACCGCTGCTACTTCCGGAGCCCAGCATTGTTAAAACTGATGTGTGATGTAGCCGAGTGATTGCATGCTCATCTACAAGTCCAAAAAATGTAAGAAAGTTTGTTAGAAAAACATGCAGTGTTGCATCCACAAACAATCTTTTTTTTACTAATGTACTCTCCTAAAAATAATAATCTCAAGTTACATGTTTATTTTGAAAACAAGCGTGTTTTACTTGTAGGTTTGTTATTTTGGGAGACGGTTTAGTTCTTAAGTCACAACGAAACTATTTGACTGCCTTTTGCGAATACAAACAACGAAATATCTTCTATATACTCTCTATGCTTATGTATAGTTTTCATCTCATTTTTGTGATTATAATGACGTGTTTAGCATTGCCCTTAAACATGACAAAATAAACGGGTCATCGGGTGCTAAACTGAAAAGATTCGGTGAAGAATAATATCAAAAACTAATGCCTATACAAACAAGATGATACTAACTCCTCTCTTAATCTCTAATCAATTACTAATTAATAACGTTCATTACGCATCACATGTTTTATGTAAAATGACTATGCATATTTTTTTAAAGCTATGTCATCACATCTGTCTACTTACCGTTGACATTTTTTCCGGTCATTCCCCCATCCCTATGGTTCTGCTGCTGATGATGATGATGGTGTCCATGGTCAATGGAGTGTGACGAGTGTGTCATAGCTTGAACGACATGCTGCTGCGCGGTCCCAATCACTTGCATTCTCTTTATCGTGTCTTCTTTCTCCTTCTGTGCATCTTTTTTCTTAAAGCGCCGTCGTCTCCTTAGATAGCTCCCATTATCAAACATATTATAACTATCCGGGTCAAGTGTCCAATAACTACCTTTCCCAGGCTTCTTATCATCTCTCGCAACTTTTACAAAACATTCGTTTAAACTTAAGTTATGCCTTATTGAGTTCTGCCATCCTTGCTTGTTCTCTCTGTAGTAGGGAAACCGCTCCATTATGTAGTTATATATCCCGTTTAGCGTTATCTTTCTATCTTGTGCGTTTTGAATTGCCATTGCAATCAGCGCAATATACGAGTAGGGCGGCTTCACCATGTCTTTCGATTGGGCGGTTTGCTGGGGGGGATAATGTGCTGCTGCATAGGGACTATACCGGGTCATCGCAGCAGAATATTGCTCGTACGGATAGCCCCCCGACGACATTCCACCGGTCATTTGTTGCAGCGCAGACGGGTAAGTACCAGGATGGCGGTAGTATGCGTTTTGGTCACCAAACAAGGTGTGCATTTTGATTCCACATATGCATAAACTTCTTGCACAAACACTGTTCTTGACTGTAAGTGTCAAAAGTGGTAGCTTTTCGCAAAGATTTTCATAGAAAACAAGTGTGGTGGAGAAAAACAAACAACTTCATTAACACAGCTCACTTGTCAAAAAAAGCTTACATATCTTGAAAGGTGAATGTTTATACATATGTGGGTGCGTTTTCCAGGGAACGTGTTCATCATTTTCTCATTCAGTGTAGCAACTTGTTTATTGAAAAAGGAGTAAAGTGTTTACATCATAATCATTCGGATTTGTTTATAGAGCAATCAAAAAGCTTCTAAATTTTCTTCTCTATGAATATTAAAGACGTTATTCTTCGTTTCGTTTGCAAATATATTCTCATAAATCCCCAAATCACAGTGTCCACTTTCACAACATATTTTGGTATGTTCCTTTTTGTTGTTTTACCGATCCAAGTTCACACTTTGTTTTTCTTGCGCTTTCTCTCTGAAAACAAACTCGCCACACAAATATTTTTCTTGATTGATCCCCGTCAATGTTTTCGCGAACTGTAAAGGTCAGTCCGTAGTTTTAGCAGTATCCTCCAGACGGTGTTATTTTTTTGACAAAAAATACTTGAACAAACACTGCGCTACGCTTTACACTTGTTTACTTTATTTATTTTCTTTTTCTCTCTTTTATGAATTTATTAACGCTCTGATGAAAGGTAGTATCCATTTATTTTTATTTATCACACCAGCCAAACATCAACTGCGGCCACGGTTCGCCTGCTATTTGCTTTTTTCTGCAGAGGTCGTCATAATATTATTTCAGTTATCTATCAAAAAGTCGCACTCTCTCGTTGTATGATTTGAACTTTATTTTTTAAAGATACCGAGAGCGTATGAAAACACATGCTTGTTTCTTTTCACCGCACCAGTAGTGAAAGAGAAAAAAAGGGAAAACAGTTTTGGAAGTTGTGAAAACACGGGGTTTCCATAATAAAAAAAGTGAGCTGTAAGATCAACAATCAATCTATATATTTTTCTCTCTCAATATATCACCACCTCTCTCTCTGGCTAAGATGAAGTCTGCAGAGGAAAGAAAATGTGTGTGCGGGCTGCTAGCTGGGTGATATACTTGTGAGAGGATATACGAAGAGTTGTTGTTTTTACAGAGTTGCCAGGGATGCACGGAAAGAGTGAAGGAAAAACAGAAAACTTATCATCATACAGAGAAGAACCTTTTATGTAATGAAACTCCCCAGGCATGTGAATGCTCTAGTATAGAGATCCAACGAAATAAGGATAGGTTTGTGTGTGTGTGTGTGTGCAATGAGAAAAAAAATCTATCTGTTAGTTTCTCAAGAACGGTGGTAGCGAAAGGATGAAAAATTTGAAATACTCAACTTGATAAATTTGGAGAAAATTTGACAAACTTCTTGAATTTAATAAAATATAATAACAACATATACATGATTGATCTGAAATTGAGTAAATGTCCAGTATGCACTTTGAAAAGACACATAATTTGTGTGCCCTGCCATGGAGCAAAAATATACACACATGGCTATACTCATGGGTTATTTGTTACACAGTTCTTGTGGTGCAGAATAGGCTGTTCTTGATGCGGAAACTGCCAACCCATTCCATCCTTTTGTAGCCTCCCTCCGGCCAATCCCGTTCACACGAGAAGCATCGATTTTATTACTGCTCATGAAGCATGAGCTTGTATCTATGAGAACTCCTCACGAAAAAACTTTTCTTTACACTTTGATGGTTTATTCCTGTCAGTACATTCATCAATATATAATGCTAGTCAATACATTAAACTTTTTATCATTACGATGAGCTTCGTAATCATTTTTGGTTACTTTTCAGTTTGTTTCCTTTACAAAAATCTACGTTATAACAATACCATCTCATGTCTTACGCTTTAATTGACAGCTCAATCAAAAACGGACCATAAAGTTCTTGCTTTTTTTACACTAAAAGCCTTCTTGTCACTTTAACCTGGTTGACACTTACTGCCCCGTAAAAATAACAAAAGATATATATTCCCTTTTGGCTTCAAACCGAGAAGAGCATAAACTTTCCCCGCCCATATTACAGCACACACTTTACATGAGTGTACCTGACGCATTTTCTCTCTCTTCACAGCATGTCAACAAAAACTAACGCCCGTCTAAAATAAACCCGGAACTTTATACAAAGAAATCGTTTGAATAAAAAATTGCAACTGACAAAAATACATCCAAGGCACATGGCTTTTGTAAAATAACTCTTTTTAAAAAGTATATGAAAATCTACTTTACAATAGAAAAAAGCAAACAGAGATAATACAATTGCGGCTTTAGCTCTTTTGATGAAAAAAAAACGGTAGTAAGATGTTTTCTCAATGTGCATAATTATCTACAGTTGGTTTACCACCCCTGACATCATCCCTTAAAATAACAAACGTTCCACCTCAAATGCTGCATTTTCCCGAAGAGCACACTATTGCGACACAGCCAACTAGATTATTTTAATACTCTCTATCCAATCCAGTTTCCATTTTGGTTCCCCTTTCCTTCCATCTCTGTAAAAATGAAAGCCGGGATGTAATATATTGTGTTGTATTAGCTCGTCAGAATGATACGCTGAGTATTTTTATGAAATAAAAAAGGTAAAGTGTGCTATGCATTGAGAGATCGAGCCAATCTCCTCCAGCAAAAAGGACGATTATCCACCCAATAAAAATAACAATATCAAGTTGAACAGGAGCTGCAGCCGTCGACAAAATTGAATAGGAACACTTGAAAACCTGGAGGTTTCATCACTTTGGCGAAAAAAGCGGTGTACATTTATCATCATACAGGCAAAGAGCAGTTTTATTAACTTGGTTGAATAATAATCCGAAACGGCTCGAGGGCTCTTGGATGAGACGAGGAGATGAAGGAAAAAATTGAATATTTGATGTGTTAATGGGAAAGCATACAGTCATCAAATTCGCTAGTGTTAATTGATCTAACCTCAAAATAAACCTTGTGGGTATTTCATATTGACCCTATGCTATATTCCCAATAGATGACGGAAACGAAATAATGAAAATAATAAGAAATTGGATTGGAAGTGTTAACCTTATTTGTGTAAGCTTACCCACAAGAAACATTATATGAAAAAAAGTGGCTCAAAGTGTTCTTTAAAAGCTTGTCTTTGTTATTATAAGGGCTTTTGTTTTTCTTAAGATACCTCAGCCGTCTAATGGCTGATGACATTTTGAAGCGAAAGCTGACACCGGGCTAAAAATGTGTCACACCTTATTCAGCATGAGCTAATATGAAGTTGTCTCTTATTGAACTCAGCAGAAAAGGAGCATTTCGACTTTTTAAGCCGGAAATTTTGACACGAAACATCTTGCATTGTTGGGCATCTCTATTTCTATTAAAACAAAGAGTTGTTGGAACCACGTAAACCACAATTCATCTTTCTTAACGCTATCGTAAAGGTTAATCAGCATCTGGCCATGTCTAATTTTCTGGCGTCTGAACTTACAAAAGAGCGTGAGCGTACCCATAGGGCAATCCCATTTTCTTTTCGTTTTTGTTCCAGCTTTTATCTCGTCAGGAGGAGCCTCATTAATATTCATTTCATGTTAATAACTTCCACAAGCAGTTTTTGGCAACATGGCATTTTACTAAATATCTTTCGTCACCACACACACTTGCTCAACAGGAACAGTGTAGTGTGCTCAAAAGAATTTCAATTTGGAGAAACGGATGATTCAAGAATGGAATTTGCTTGTTGCGGTTTGCATAACAATGTACACTTGCATAATGTTTTTTGAACCTTTGCCGTATCGTCTCTGAACATTCTGGGAATGAATTACAATAGGAAAAAGCTCTCGTATGTTGCCCTAGAGCTTAGAAAACAAATTCACGGACGACTTTCTCGGTGAGATTTTTAATCCTTTTTGTACAACGCGGTTAAATATGATGTAGTAGATTAAAGTTTCCGCATGCGGATTCATTGAGCAGTAATACTAAATTCATCCAAACTGGCATGACGTAGTGTGTTGGTAAACTTTTGTAGAAGACACTTGATAACTGATTACTTTAACAGACATCCGGATACGGAAACATTTGAATGGTATTTAAATAGATTATAAGCAGACACGCTTGGGCCTTGAAAACTCGGTTAAACCGCAACGGTATAATACGTAGTAACAGATTACTAGCGTAGAATAAATGTTGAGCCAAATCCCGACGAGTTTCTTAAATGCATACCTTGCGTGGTTTTCGTTGTAGTGGAAATTCCATTTAAATACTTTGAAATTATTTCACTACGTTTTGTAGGATAATTCCCTAACTTATTTTTTATTAATGTGTGCTAACTCTATTCCCTGTCGTTTCCAAAATCCAAAGTAAACAGCCAACTCATAACCATATTATCGATGCTCAATTGCCAGTCCAATGATTTCCAATTTCCGATATTCTCTTTCATCTTACTTATCTACTACTTATTTTCTTTCTTTGAAAACAGTTGTAGAATCCTGAGTCGGCTTTTTTTCCTTCAATAAAAAAGTTTAGCTAGAGATAATGTTGAAGAGAGTAGGGACGAAATATATATTTCGACATGTGTGGTTGTTTATTTAACAGAAAAGGCCACATCTTTATTGCATGAGCTAAAAGAAATACTTTATTTCTCCCTATGCAGTTATCATTTTTAGAAAGAAAGAAGGATGATAATGATGATGCAGTGATTTTTGTGTCTACTAAAATTCCCTGAGAGTATACATAATACATGTAACCCGTTTCTTGTAAACCTTTCATCGAATTGACCCACGAATAACGACAACATCGACGTAGGTAATTGACTATAAATTAGACCAAGAAAAGTCGTTTTGGGTTGCAAGAAAAATAAGAGAAGCATGTCCAGAGGATGAAATAGGTGACCAGATTAGCAGTGCTTGTGGTTCTAGCAGGATAACATTGTGTTTCACGCACGAAACTGCAATATTTATTTTAACTGATATTACTTCCAAAATATCGCTTCTAAATGAGTCTCGATCCGTGTTGCTTACAGGAGCGGATCATCAGCACACACATACGCGCTTCCTTTGCAAGGCCTGACTGAAATTAGTATTGAGCTTGGTTAGTAAGAATGAGAAATTTCAAGTTTGTTTGAATTCAAAACAAGATTTGGTCTAGTCTCTTCCGCCCCTTGTTTTCTCTCAATACAAATAAAAAAGACTTATACCTGCTGCGATGGCACTTCCTCACAGTCGAAGAATAATATCTTTCTCAGAGATTCACAGACATGCCAGCCTGAGAATACATTTTCTCATATGCTACTTTAAAACACTGTGCCATGAAAACCCCTGCTTTTCGGGAAACGGATATTGAAAATGCCCGTCTATGAATGTCTATGAAAAATGCAGTTGAGTTCTACACCCATGCAACAATAACTAGAAATCGCTCGCGCTCGTCTATTTTCACTTTAATATAATGACGGTGAATAGGCTGCAGTTTGTGTGTTTATATTTCACACATGAATGTTAACTAGTGGCATATAAAATTAAATGTTTTCAGGCAAAAAGAGGGAAAGTTCACAAGATATATCGTCTGTCGATACAGCAGTTTCAAACTGCATTTTGAGTTAAACGAGTCAGGATTCTAACCTTTTATTGTTAAAATAGTGTAGACACAGAAAAATATTCACACAGAGAAAAGTACATTCTTGAATCGGTTATCAAAACAATGAGTGCATAAGGTGAAAAGAATTCCTCGAAATATTTTTTAGATTATTATTAACTACGAGCATTCTCGGAATATAATACCATTACGTCTGGCTATTCACATTTTTACCATATGTATTTGAAAGACCGAGTGGTAATGAAAATGAGATGACATTTCTGAGCATCTTTAGAATTAGATTCATTCACTTAACATCTAAACATTTGTATAAATTTTGTACTGAACTAGATCTAAAACTCTTTAACAACTAACATAAGCACGATTTCGTTTATTTTTCTAATAAGTTTTCGATCGAGAACATAACCGCATTATTCGACATTTTCTGGTTTATTACCAGCGTGTCGTTTCCAATTTTCTCACAATGCCCCCAGCCATTACAGCGGATGTCGTTGTTCCAGACGGTATTCCGACTTTTTTCAAACTGGTTACCGTAAACATTACGTCCGTAACCACCTTTCACATCGAATTCCCTCTGCCTTTTCCATTTCGACTTAATAACTGGGCGAAATCCCATCGTTTCCTGTTTGTCTCCATCCATTTTCCCATCACGTTCCGCCCCTGGAAATATCCTTCCTGACGATAATAACTTTTCCATGTACTGTTTTCGTTTTCTCCGTCGATAATTGCCTTGTTCAAACATATCTTGATAGTGTTGTTCCACCGTCCAATAATTTCCTTTGCCCGGGTGTCCCTTTTCCCTCGGCA
Source organism: Akabosia matsudoensis (assembly GCA_019593645.1). NCBI lineage: Eukaryota > Metazoa > Arthropoda > Collembola > Entomobryomorpha > Paronellidae > Akabosia > Akabosia matsudoensis. The sequence continues at coordinate 16,861 of VICI01001584.1, forward strand.
GCTTGACAAAGCATGAATTTAAGCTGAGATTATGGCGAATTGAGTTCTGCCAGCCTTGACGATTCTCCCTGTAGTACGGAAAACTAGTCATGATGTACTCATAGATCCCATTTAAAGTCATCTTTCTCTCGGAACTACTCTCGATTGCCATTGCAATCAAGGCGATGTATGAGTACGGAGGCTTTTCACACCAACTTGAGTACCCACTCGATGCAGAGTAAGGCAGGTAAATCCACCCACGCTCAGTTGTCATTGTTCACACACAATCACACAAAATACTTTGCCAAAAAACAAAATAAAAAACCGTTTTAACTCTTCCGTTGAGAAGTTTCGTTTCGTGTGTGGCTCCGCAAGAAACTGAAAAAGGAATGAAACCGACAAAAATCACGACTTATTTTATAACCAACCATCAGTTTATTGACAGTTTCTTCATTGTTGTTGTTTCGGCAGTTTTATTTTCAGAGTCTGCACACGGTTTCATGTGGTTTAAAGATGAGAATAAAAAACCCCATGTATCATATCGGCTTTTCCTTTTCCAGGACACAATTTTATGCGGGGAGTATTGAGAAAGCAAAACATTACTGTGTGCTAACAAAACAAAGCACAAGTATAAAACCTGATATTACACAAACAACGATTGGACATAATCATAATATTGTTTAAAAGTCTGATTTAATGCTCAGCAAACTCATGGTGTGAAGGGATTTGAGATAGGGATTTGTGTAAAATGCTGAATAATTACTACTGGTAATGTGTGATTGCATGTGTGCATAGTTTAAGCTTCAATATTAAATATTTATAAGCATAAAAATGTCGCTCATCATGATGTTAGCCAGATTTGCAGGGAAATGACTGGAATGAGTAAATGAATTGATGTCATATACAACTCATGAGATTGAAGAAGAACCGCGCTTTTATTTCTTTACTTGTCTAATTTTTAAAACCACACATACATAATCTATAAGAAATATTTACTAAAACTGTCAAATAATTAAAATTAAAACAAGAAAATACTGTATTCATCATTTTTTATGTGCAAAACGTTTTTTTAACCGTGGTTTCCAAGAAGGAATATGTTTTAGGAAGATTTGATTGCAGTCGTGTCGTGTACTCGTGATAGAAATGCAGTAGAAAAAACGAAAATTTTAATAATATCACTTTTTCCGTTTTTGTTTGAATGGAATGTGTCAGTGTTGTACTGTAATAACAAGTACATGATTTTAAAACAAGATCATTAAGAATAGCCATAGTAGGAAAGGAATCATAATAAGCTTATGATGGGTCACTGCCGCAATGGTAGCATTAAGCACCGCAAAACATTAAGCGCTGGGATCCTTCTTCATAAGCTCTAAGTCTGATTCAACCATATCCTTGACCAATGCCTACCAAAGGGAAACAAGTTGAAATTAAAATTTCACTATAAATGGGTACTATAAACAAAAATTCTTTTTTAATGGTAAATTACCAGAAAATTTACTTTTGGCGTCCATCCGAATGCTTTCTTCGCTTTACTTGCGTCTCCTAACAAGAAGTCCTAAAAATTGAGTCAAGAGAGATTTGAAAATGAGATACCTGACGTTCGTTTCCAAAATCATGTTCAACTTCTGCAAATACTTACAACTTCAGTAGGACGGTAGTACTTGGGATTGATTTTGACACGAACTACACCGCTGCCCTTTTCGCGTCCTACCTCATTAACACCTTTACCCTCCCATGTGATTTCCTTGCCAACAATTTTAAACGACTCTTCCACAAATTCGCGGACACTGTGTGCCTCTCCAGTAGCGATGACAAAATCCTCTGGAGTGTCTTGCTGCAGCATTAACCACATGGCCTGGTTACAGAATACAACAATTTAATTATGTACTTAGTTTAGAATATACTTTGGAAATGTTTAAATCCTAAGAATCGCTCACCTCAACATAATCTTTAGCATGTCCCCAATCTCGTTTTGAGTCCAAATTTCCCAGCTCAAAGTGTTGTATTTGTCCTAGGTGAATTTTCGCCACTGACCGAGTAATCTTTCTGGTAACGAAGTTCTCACCTCTGCGGGGACTCTCGTGATTGAACAAAATACCGTTGCAAGCAAACATACCATATGCTTCACGGTAGTTTGTGACGATCCAGTACCCGTACAACTTTGCACAAGCTGGCAAAAAAAAATCCGAACTGTGACCAACATGTGATGAATCTTATTACCGATATTTGACAACAGTTTACCGTAAGGAGATCTTGGATAGAAAGGTGTAGTCTCCTTTTGGGGCGTTTCTTGTACCTTCCCGTATAGTTCAGATGTACTTGCCTGATAAAACTTGATTTCTTTTTCCATTCCACATGTTCTGATTGCATCAAGAATCCTCAATGTTCCAACTGCGTCCACCTCCGCAGTATATTCACTCATATCAAAGGACACCTTCAATGTTTCAAAAATTAAGAATTAAACATCTGTTCAATAGTTTAAATGTTCATATTCTATTCTCATCATGTTAATTTTGCTTACTTTCACATGGCTTTGAGCAGCAAGATTATAAATCTCATTTGGTCGAACTAGAACAATTATTTTCACCAAACAGCTACTGTCCGTCATGTCACCATAATGCAATTTCATTTTCCCCTCACGGTGGCCCTGAGGATCCTCATACAAATGGGCTATTCGCCCAGTATTGAAACTGCTCGACCTACGGATAATCCCATGGACTTCATATCCTTTGCTTAGCAACAACTCAGCCAAATATGACCCATCCTGAATGGAAACAAAGACTGATTATACTTATCTCTTCCCCAGGCAGCGCAGCCTACAAATCACTTACCTGTCCAGTTATTCCAGTTATCAAAGCTACTTTACGTGACCCGTTTGACACGCCATTTTGACGAAGAGACACAAGGGAAGAGTCTCCACTCATAGTGTCCATGAAACAAACAGTATCTTCCTGTGAAAATAAATCAAAATTTACCTTTACAGTGTGACGTCTGTAGGAAAATGTATAGCTTTTTTTAAACAAGCTTCTACCATATTGGAATGTAACGTAAAATTTTCGTATCCACGTTTACAATATGCCCGATAAGCACCAACTGCTCATCAAAGTTTGATATGCTTGCAAGAAAATGTCAAACACGAGTAATCACTCATTAAACAATGCGGTCACCATGCCATAAGTCAAACAAACCTGGAATCTTTCCATGCGAAATTCATGATGGAGTGAGAATAATGCAAACTTTGCAGCGACGCCATCAAAAACGGGAATACATGCAAACGACGGTATAGACCATTAAAAAAGCTTCATACTCACGTAGTACATAGCTAAAGCTTGTCTAAAACATAGCTAATAATATATGACATATATGAATGTACATAGTTTTAAAAATACATTTAGACAGTTAATGAATATGGAGTAACCTAATACTTTGCGTTATCTTTCCTTAACAAGCAAACAGAAAACTAACAGGGCATTACACTATCCAGCTACACAAACAAGAAGCCATTGTCAACAAAACGAAGTTTTGCATGCATATTAGCGAGAGAAAAAAAATTGTGCTGACGTGTCAAAGCATATCGCTCCGAAAGGAAGTTGGACTATTTTTTATGATGCACATTTTAAAGCCTCTTCTGTTGTGTTATCTTTCCACGTTTCATATCACGAATTGCTCATACGCGATATCTGGCCAACGCTTCCCGGAATCGTTAGATTTTATTTTGTCGATGTGTTACGGACGCTTTAGTTCTTATTCTACATGTCTGCAATTAAGCTTTGAAAAATTATAAACACCTGCTTTTAAGCACACATTGAACATCATGCTGAGAATAAAGTGCTAAAAAATCACTATTCATTTCCAATGGTAGGTACAGGCTTGCGTCTTATCTTATCTTAAAAGCCACTTTGATTTCGCTGAAACTTAAACATAGAGTAAGTACTATCGACATAACTTTAAAAAATGCTGGTGGTATAAAAATAAGCGACTTTACCTAGTGGTGATATTTTGCCAGTTTTTAGGAACTTGTTTCACCCCCTGTCACTTATATTTCTGTCACACACTTATTTGAATCCACTAATTGTTACATCAAACTAGCCAATTTCATGGCTATTCCATAGATCCCTTGGGTATGATAAGCTTGATGTCAAAAACTGTTTCTTTTCTTGCGAAATCGCAAAGATTTATCTTTCGATACAAGACGACATGATGACAGCTGTTTCGCACGGGCAGAATCGGTTCTAGCTGCTTCGGTTTTCCAAGAGGCAAGAATCGCAATTGGAAACTAACCCCATTACGAGAACGGGTTGGAGGATTCTCATGTGGTTTGGTGCTCTCGTTGATGCTGCTGCTGCTGCTGTGAACGAACACTAGCTATCGAGTGCAGACATCGGAAGGCTACAAAGGTCCCACACCCACCCAACAACCCCTCTGCCTGTTCAAATATCAAATAATTTTTGAACCGAAGTTCATTTAAGGGAGATTTGAGTTAACACATGACAAAAGACAGTGTTTAAAAGAATTAACAA
>VICI01001585.1:0-21355 GCA_019593645.1 Akabosia matsudoensis
CAGACAATGACGGAAGGCGTTTCGTTTAAACTTAGTCCATTTGCTTCAGATACTCAGGCTGGCTAGCCAGCCATCAGTAGGAGAGCGTCACTCCTGAGAACCGCCCGGATCATAGTGCCAAAGGCTGAGTTGAGGACCTTAAGTTGTCCAAAAGTGGCAAGAAATGATAGCCAAGATGTTGACTGGGAAGAAATGATTGGGAATAACAGACGGGGAATGAGTGATTTAGGGAGGAAATGATGTGGGGAAGAAAAGATTGGGAAGAAATGATGGGGTAGAAAAGATGGGGAAGAAATGATTGGGAATAACAGACGGGGAATGAGTGATTTAGGGAGGAAATGATGTGGGGAAGAAAAGATTGGGAAGAAATGATGGGGTAGAAAAGATGGGGAAGAAATGATGGGGAAGAAAGTGTTGGTTACCTGTTACTTTGAAAACTTTCCATGATCTAAGCGTCTCATCGGCGAGATGCAGTGTTTTGAGCGGAATATGAATATCGTCCAACAATGCGTGTCTTTGTGGCACTGTTGATAACATCAACCGCACCCAGTGGAGAACCAGCGCCAATACCATGCCAGGTTAGGTATGTTATCGGCTTGTTAATAAAGATGAGTTTTCAAACAAAACAACGTCTGTACCTGGTTTCAAAATATCGTAAACTTTAACAGTTAGGGAAATACAATAGGTAAAAGGAATGAAACATCGTACTGTAGGACACTTGACTAACCGCGACCTGTGACCAGGCTCAAGTTGTTGCATTCGATTTGCCCAGGTTACTGATTTACAGAAATCACTGAAAAAATTAATGAGATAAGGAATTTATTCTATGCTGCAAGTGCAAATCATGTTTCACAACCTACCTGCTATTGTGCTATACTTCTTTGTTTGTTCAATATTGCTGTCTCTCATTGCCCTCGAGCTTTCACCGTGTTTCTTCCATTTGCTTATCCGGAATCCATTTTTTTTGTATATCAGCATTATTGACCAAGCAGCAATCTCCTTCATAATTGCTGTACGCTTTATCGATCAAAGGTTGAAGTTGAAGTGGGACTTGCTGTCGTATTTTTTGTGCATTATTTTGGCATTTGTTGCCCAGGATGGAAGGTGAACTTTCGGGGGCGCGCGTGGGAGGTGGTGACTCTGCTTCTCCTATACCCACATTGTCCACAAACCTAAAGCCGGATCCGGAACTGGAAAACTTTTTAAAATGCGTAGATGAAGTCAACCGCGTTGTAAAAGGACTTGCCTCAAATGACCCCAAAGAAAATGAAAGAGCCCTTCGTCAAGCAGACATTCTGTTACACCAAAAAGATCTGAGCGATCTCTCCGATCCTGACAATGTGCAATGCAAGATTTCAAACAGTAGGTCGGTGATCAATAAAGTCGAAGATGATAAGACTGGGGATGGGGAAATGAGTCAGGAAGGCTTTATGCGAATGGTGGAAAAGGATGCCAAAGAAAGGGCTGCTGGCCGTAAGATGAGAAAAAAGGAGTCGGACGAATTTAGGAAGAAGGGAAACTTGCTTTTCGGGAAAAAGGACTACGCTGGGGCATTGTACAACTACAACGAGGTAAGTAAAAACGGAAGAACACGTATTTTTTGTTCAAGATTTTATAAGTACCCGTCATTTTGCTTACAGGCAATCAATTTGATTAAAGACAGTCCATGTCTTTACAATAACCGGGCGCTTACTTATATGCGTCTTGGAATTTATTCCTCTGCCATTCAGGACTGTGACAGTGCTTTATTTCTGGAAACGTACAGTTTCCGGGCTCGCATGTACAAAGCAAAGTCACTTTTCTTAGCTGGAGAGGCAGAACTGTGCCGAGCTGAGCTGGAAATTGCTCGAGAATGTCTTCCAGGCCACGTCGATATGATTAACGGTAAGTTGGTAACAAGGTTTTGGTTAGTTGGATATGTTGATTCACTCAACACAGCTTTCTTGTCTCATTTTTTCAGATTACGAAAAGGAAATTTTTAACATGGGTCGAGAAAGGAATGATGAGGCTTTTTCTAGCCAAGAGCAAAGATGGCGAGATGCTGCGAGCTGTAGCGGAGCTTTCTTAGCTAAACATGACTCTAAGGATAAAGCATCGAGTTCTACGGAATGAAAGAAATGTAATGTGTACGACAGTACGACTATTTACGATTACGATACATTTGTCATATTAGCTTCGATTTATTCTTTCGAAACTTTGATTCGAGCAATAAATATTATTCCTATAAATCTATATAAACAAATCCTGTGCATGTAAGGTGTTTTTTATAAGCACCAATGATTTCTTGAACCGCTCTTCTTTTCAGACATTTCAGCTATCATTGAATCATCAAACTAGATATGATCACATTGACATGCTCTTGGGTTGGACACGCAATAGGTATTTCAGTATTAGCGTAATGTACCAAGACAATGTTCTCCAACTGAAGGAAGCCGTTGAGTACATTGTTCTGCAAAGAGAAAGAAAACAATAAATTGTCAAGTTAAAACAGTCGGATGTCAATTTTGGTAATACTAGTTCATGTCAACAGTTTAGTTTTTGCTTACAATGTCGTGACATCTCATTTCTTATATTTAACCGTGCCAGCAGATGTATACTTTGCCCACTCATTTATTATGCAACATGGAAAATGAATGACTTACTTTGATAGGACGAAATAGTATGAATTCCGTCTCTCGATTAGCCAGGTAAAGCTTCATACTGCGATGAATGAAAGGAAGTTTTGATTTAAGGCTTTCCATTGACTCTTGAACCAACTGAGAGACAACATTTGGTAGGGCAAAAGACTGTTGGGACAAAACAACATCTGGCTTCTCCTTCTGAGCTTCAATAATTTTTAATGCCTAGTCGAAAACCAAGATCATAAATTAGTATATTAGTTAAAACAACTGGTCCAAATGTCATTTTTACAACCTCGTACAAAACAAATCATGATGAAATATGATACACAATCAAAAATTATCGTAATGAATTCAAAAGAATCATGGAATTTTTCACCGTGTATCCAACTTCTTTAATGAAATCAAATCGAGATTTTTCACTTGCCTTATTCACGAAGGATTTCAAATGTCCAATTAAAATGTGTGTGCAGTGATTGATAAACTGCTCGCATATGTTTTTTAACTGTTTATCAACCTCTTTCTTCGAGTCGAGAAAATACTCTTTCACTTGAGGAGTTCCGTCCACAATAAACTCCAGCAGAGCATTACTGCTTCCGAGACTAAAAAGCTGTTTCTTCTTTTGCAGCAAGCTCAACGCTGAAATAATAGAGTTTTTACGCAAATAGTGTTTTTCATTCACTTTTAGGTTTTCAGAAAACAACGATATTAAACGGAAAAATAAAATTTCAACGTGTGAGATTTCTAACCTGCGATTTTCACACGGCTAAAGTCAAGACTCATTTCCTTCACTGCAAAATCTGTTTGAAATGGAGCTATTTGCTCACGCAGTATGAGCAAGTGTTTTATCTCGAAAAGCTGCCCGTCTACCACAGTCTATGAAAAACAATTATATAGCAGTTAAGAAAGAAGCCGTCATTCATTTTGATAATTTGTACGCATTCTAGACTTGCTTCATTTTAAATGACAAACAAATGCTTTTCTTGTCCTTAGATAATGATTATTTCTGGCACATTATAAAAATCCTTTCTAAAAGCTGTCATGCTGAATTACAGTACAGAGTTGAAAGGCGACTGTTGGTTTATGCTAAAATCCCACACAAGTTACATTTTGGCGAGTTAGCTTACTTTTCTCGTTGAAATTGCCTGCGATGAAATAGACAAGTTAGCAATGCACGCTGTTAATGCTTCTTGGGATAAACCTTGGAAAATAGCTTTGTCAAGACACCGGTATAGTTTTGACAAACAAAGGAGAGTTCGTCTCACTGACGGAAACCACATACCATGCAAGTCGGCAGGTGAGCCTGTAATAAGGAATAGGAAAATATGATGAAATTTCAATCTGATCCCTCTGGATTAGCACTACCACTGCGTTATTATGGACTAAATGGCACTCTTACTACTCGTTTTGATAGGCCGAGGAATTTGCATCGCTGCAGCAGAACTAATACTTGCCACTTCTTGAGAAGTTACTGAGCTTAACGAAACCACGGACGTTTGCGAATTAGATCTGACCAAAGGGCGTGGTTCATTTGTTTCAGCCAAACTTTCAGCTATTTGCTGTTGAATCAGAAAAGGTATAACCACATTGACAGAATGAAAGTACATTAGTAAGTAAATTTTTAAAATGCGAACGCTTGAAAAAAGGTACCTCCATCATCTCCAATTTCTCGGGATAAGCAATGTCTCCGGGTCCTGGATTGTAGTAACGAATGTCCGATGAAATATAGATATGCGCTCGATAAACTAAACGTTCCTGTGTATCTTGCAGTAGTTGTTCTATGATTCGGATGACTGCTCCTTGTCCCTGTGCTGTATCAAACAAGTATTATGCGGAAATCACTTATCGTCATCTTCTTACTCTAAGCTTATCGTTTCGAATTTAATACGGAGATTCAATGTTTTCTTTAAAATATTAACTCACGATTACTACTAGTTTGATCCTGTAGCATTTCAATCCTTAATATTGTGCACATTTCCGAGAGAGTTTCCAAATGTTGAATTTTTATTATTAAAGGTCTCAAGACATCGTAAATTGGAAGGCATACGTTTTCCATGAATTCGCTGAAAATGCATACGAAACAATATACTTAAAATCAGGCAATGCAACAAAATTTTCGTTTTTTTGTGAGAATAAAAATAGTCTTACTCAAAGTTAGCTGTGAAAGATGGCTGGAAGAAATCTCCAAACAGGCGGAATTCGTCCTGACAAATGTTAACACAAAAAATACAACCCGTTCTGACAGTGCTGCACAAGTCAACTCCAGTTTTCCCTCTGTTGGTAAGTTCCGTAACTGTCGCCCACACACTGGCGTTCAACAAATTAGTACGTTCTCTCAAAAATGTTTGTTGGATTTCGTTGAACAACTCTGTGTACCTGAAAACCCCATGTGAATCCATTTTTTCAGTTTTAAAAATAAACACTGTTAGTAATTTATAATCAATCATCTATGGTTAACATACTCTGGCCACCCATTGCGGCGTTTTTCCACCTCCGTAAAGAGTTTCTTGAGTTTAGCAACACCTGCAGAAAATTTTCCATACACAATCGGGAATATTGCTGTACTGCTTGATGCAATGCTGGCTCCAACGGGAGGCTGGATATTCTGCTGGATAACGGCAACATTTATTTGACTTGTAGTCTCTTGCAGAGTCTTATGTACTTCTGACTTAATTAAAGACACAGCTCGGTTGAGACAATGTTTGAATTTTGCTGTGTAAATTGATGACTCCTTAAAGCTTGGCTGTAAAGATTGATTGAGAATTACAATTACAACGGATATTTTAACGATGCGCTAACTTCTGCTTGAAAAAATCTTACGTTATGAACCATGAAAGACAGTGATACGTCAATTTGATCAAGTATTGTAAAAAACGCGTCCGAAGTAACCAAGAGTGAAGGAACACTTAACTTGGAAGCAACTTTTTCCAGTTGAAGAAAATGGCTAAGATTTTCATCCACGTCTTTTGCAACTACCTCCAAAAGTTTCTGAAAGATACAGTCAAGTAAAAGAAAAGACGCAGTTAGAATTTGACATATATACGCAAATCGGGAAATTCCCGAATCGAAATCCGCTGAACTCTTTGTGTTTACCTGCTCTTCAATTAACTGCTGACAGGAAACATGAAGGGAATTTGTTTTGTTGGAAACGAAATGGTAGTTTTCTTCAAGATCTTTAAGGTCATACAATGCAGACGATGTCTCATCGAGTAAATCTTTCATTTGCGTTTGGACACCTTCCAACATCCCGATGTATTGGACGACATCTTCGTCCTCCTTTCCAGAGACAGTTTGCTCTATATTTGCGAACCATTTGTTGAACTGAAATATACATATTTTTTAAAGCATGTATATGAAAGATAAATTTTTGTGTAAATAGGCATAAGCTGAATTTTCGTAGGTTATATTTTCATTACTTCTTGTTTGGTATGAAAATCAAATTTCGTAAAGTTGACATCTTTCGGAGGCTCCTTTGATGGTAACGTTTCTACAGTCTTCTTGACAGGAATGGGTTTAAGATGTTTTGGGATGTCACGTTCATTTGCACCATGAGTAAGGTCCATGATGAACTGTCGTTGGGCAGCCGACAAAGGAGCCAAACCCCCAAGTGGATCATCAGGATCTTCATACATGGCAATGAGTTGCCTGTACTTCCCCTGTACCCCACTGGTCGCGGCACCTCCTCTCGAAGAGTTATTCATACTAGCATTGGAAGACATTAAATCCACTTACAAATCCTTGATGTGACACTTGGTTACAAAGGAACTCAGTGAACTGGACTTGCCGAAACTTTAGCTAACTAATACATTAGTATTACACTAAATTTGAGAACTCATGTCACCAAGAAAATCGAAACGAAATCTTGCCAGCCAGCCCAAATTAAAATTCACTGTGTCCACTCACCGCCTTTCTATCCACTAGGCTGTTCGAAGAATGATGATGTTGCCGACATCATCAGCCTGCAAGTGAACAGCTGTGGCAAGCCACCTTACTTTTGACGTGCAAGTGTCATGCAATTGCAATGCAGTTTGTTTGTACACAACTTTAGAGGCTTTGATGTTGCTATTATTAGGTAGCGAAAGCTGCTTTATAAGATCGTAAGTGCTGTCTGTCTGTCTGTCCGTCTGTTATCGCGAAATCTCATAAACGCTTGGACGTACATACTTGAGACTTAGCACACTTCTTTCTTCTTTGCGTCATTAAGAGCATGCTTGTCACACCGTTTTCCTGATAAGCACTCATTACTGCTACATTAAAGAAGTGTGTCATGTTGCACAATTGTAGTGCTTCGTGTTGCACTATCGTTTTGCGTCGTTTTGCATTATCGTAGTACTTCGTGCTGCACTATTGTGGTGCTTCGTGTTGTACTATTGTAGTGCTTGGTGTTGTACTATTGTAGTGCTGCTAAAGGCTTTCGCTACTTTGGGAGTGTGTACAACCGCACTGGTTTGTTGACGTTTTTAACGCTCCATTCTTTTAACGTTTCTTTTTGTTGACGGACATCAATTTAACTTTATTCAAAATTACAACGCACGAGTAAATACATTGAAGACTTGCTAATTGACAAACTTCTCTATGTCGTACGAAACAGTATCTTGGCTATGGCACAAAACGACTTTATTTTTACATGACATTTTTACTGGATATATAAATAGTTTCACAAAAAGTGCAAATTGTGCATAGCTTTTTTCTGGAAGCTTAAAATTAGTTTGAATTTTCAAGTACAAGAATTCGTGAATGCTCTTTTACGATATGAACAGGATGACATAAAGCATTCTTTTCTGTGGTTTCACGAAAACGATACAAAAAGTAGATAATCCACATCTTTTTCTGGACGTTATCCTAAAAATGATTGTACATACAAAATAAGTTGCTTACTAGATGCAAGCTGACTTTTTTCTTTTAAGATAATGAATTCTCTATAGTTAAACATTATAAGACATCACTACAACATTTAACTAGACATTAATCCTTAACAAATTATTAACTCAAAATAATTTTTGAAGGAGATTTGACTTCAAACCTATGATCCAGGAGGAACTCTACTTCATAAGTGCATGAGTCTATTCGGCGAAAAGATGAATCACCAGCTACAAAATATGAGATTAAACGTAATGCAGACACTGCTACAGAATGCGTACTTGGAGCTCTAACTGAATTGCTTTGGAACACATTGTAATGACTAGTAGTCATCCAGGTCAACATCCAAGTCGTCCTCATCACACTGCAGGCTCCCTAAATCAACTTTGTATCGAAGTATCCCTGCAAAACAAATGAAGGATGATAATCAGCAATCGTCCATTTCACGTACACGGAAAAGTTGGAAAACATTTTTACATGCGCCATTTTTGATTGGTTACTATATTGGTCTTTGCAATAAATGAAGAGAGATAAAGTATAAAAAAATTAGTACAGGAAAGCAATGATCTATAGGAAGCTACACAAACACGAGGGGCTATAAACTACCAACAGAATAACACAAGAAAGCTTGTAATCGTACAGACTGTTTAAGTTACAGCCATGAACGTGAGCCCCTTTTAGTAATCGTCCAGGTCTACGTCATCAAGAGGATCTTCAGCTTGTAAGGACTGGAAATCCACTTTGTAACGTAGCATTCCTGAGAAAAACAAAGTAGATAAAGAGATGAACAACAGCTAATGTAAAAAGCACTTCAAGCGTGCGTATTGTATAAATATTAGTAAGTATTTAAGTAGCATCTTGTAGGCGAAAAAGCACTAGGTTTAAAAATTGATATAGTAGTAGTCTAGTCTTGAAGAATCAAACTGATGATCGTCACCACCAGCATGTTATTGAGAATTACCCCCGATTCCACCGAAGCCTCGAACAAATTGAGATCCTTCCTGGGACCGATCGGTAATTATTTCAAGAGTTGCTCCAAAAGTTTTGTAGTTATTCGCTATCCATTCCAGGAAGGGAGTACACTCGACCAACTCCAGTTCTACACCGGTCTATAAAAAAATATGCTGTCAATTTAAATTACGTACTATGGCAAAACTTTAATTTTTCATGACTTCCATGTCTCACCTCCTTGTCAGTAAAATGTGTTTTGTCCTTTTCTTGTTCTGCAGTTAAATGTAATACTCGCTCTTCTCCGGTCGCATGATTCTTCAAAACATACCGTTGAATGTCAAGATTTTCCCAACATATTAGGGTCTCCACTGCTCCCAACTCTAATGCTTTCAAGGTATCCTCCACTCCAAAGCAATACTTTCCGGTGTCTTGGCTGATTTCATCGAAGTACCTACCAATTAGTTTCTTCTCTTGTATAAATTTGACATTTTGAAGAGATTCAGCTGCTAATTCGATGGCTTGGTTGAAACCGTTTTCGCCCCCATAAGATACGTCCACCAACTTGATTACCTTGCTTTGAAGTCTCTAAAATAAGATTGCGTAATGAAGAGAATCAAGAACAAAATCAGTAGCTAACTACCACCCGTAACAGTTTAGCTACAGTCAAAATGCAACTTACAGGGTCAAACATATCCGATTGACTCAATTCGGTTTTGAAATCAGCACTACCAGCAAGAATTAAACCTGCAATATTTGGCTTGTCACTGGAAATAAACAATTGTGTCGCCACCTCTGCAACTTTTCGAACATAATTGTGCCGTTTTTCCATTCTCAATCGCGCAAAACGTAGCGCAGATTGTCCTCCCCTCCCTGTCCAGAAATCAGACAAGACATCGAGAATAAATTGCATGTAATTTTTAATTTTGAACACCGAAGTTCGAATTACACACTCTTTCGAATCTATTACCGTGTTTCTTTGGAAGATCCACCGTAAACTTGTGCAAAACCTCTCGAGTACTTCCTTGTAATGTTCCAAATAATGCCCCATTACCGTCCATAACGATGAAGCCAAACTTATTGTCATCAGCTAACAACGCCGTTAGAGCTTCAGTGTGAAACTGGACGGAAAATTGTAATGACTTTAGTATTATCATTATACCAACGTGAAAAGACAGATCGGCTTTCTTTCACTGACCTTGTTATCACAGAGATACAAAAACGTATTTATCGGTTTAAACGGCTCGAAATCTATATTGACTTTTTTCTCTTTTCCTTCATCCGTAACAATGGTCCCACAGTATATAACGAGACCATTTGGTGGAACTATCAAGATATATACATTTAGAACATGTCTTCGTATAGAACATACCGTCAAGTGAAAGTCGCGAACAAAAGGATTTTTCCAACCTTTTGTATATAATTTAAGTTTTTGTTGTACAGAGGTGATTGCAGCGAGGACGGAAAGCCTATTGACTCGTGACTTAATATTCGAGGCTGTTCCAAACTCATCTGCCAGCATTTTCCCAACACTGGATATTTGCTCTTTAGGTGGAATAATTAGCGATATCATACTTGTCCCATTCCTAAATTCATTAAAATATTTTAAATATATAATATACTTGAAACAAGTTACAGTATCAACGTACAATATTCAGATAAATTTTATGATAAAATTTACTTTCCATACCCTCTCGCAAGCTCCAAGCTCTTAATGAGCTTTTTGATTTTCCACATCTCCACATTCCTATCCGCGGATGATTCATCCGTAGTTGCATACCCCGCTGACGACATGATTATTTGATTATCCTTCAAGTAATGGTGATTAAAATTGCGAACTTGTATTTCCTGCAAAGCCCTAATTTGATTTAAGAGCACACTAACTCGATTTCCGCTACTCACATACAAAATTAAGTGAAGAAGTTTCCAAAGATGAACAAAACTGCTGAATATTTACTTCTCAGATTGTCTCAATTGAAATGCAGTCCATATTCCCTTAAAAACCTATTTTATTGACCGTATTCGTCTATTTTTTACTATAGAGCAACGTGGCTTTATAAAATGTCAATGTCAGGAGTTCTTCCAACGCATGTACGTCTATCTTCCACAAACTCCTCTTTTTCCACAAAATTCGTCGATAATAGCCTCCGTACTTGTGCTGCTCTTTTCCCTTCGTGTTTACTCAGACTCGTGCCTGTGTCGAGTGCAGACTCGGAAAACCCGGAGACAGATTGAGTTGCCAACAACGCACGTTTCCATTTACAAAACTAACCCTCCATCGCAGTAGTAGTCTGTCTCTTTTCCATTACATGTTCATATTCATAAGCTCGTCAGCGAATCGGGGTATAATCTGGACTTGGATGCGTAGTTTCCACTTTCTCTTGCATTCAAAGTCATCAGAAAACCATTGCACCTTGTCTTTTCCCCATACGTTAATACTAAAGGTCAATATGTGTATCGAACATTATATGAAAAAAAGTTATGCTTCCAGTCAGAAATCATAGCATCACTCAGTCCGGCACATTTTTTTCCTCGAAGTTGTTACGTACCGTCTCCGGCTTCCCATTCCTCCTTTTACGGGCAGATGCGTACGTTCGTTCGGCAGGGAATGTTATAACTAATTTTGTTAAAATTTAGATACGAAAAGTAAAAACCGTGCAAAAAGTTCAAAAGGTAATGATGTTGATGAATGAAATAACAGCACAATCAAGATTTTTTCCACACAAACGATTATTTTTATTCCAGTCCAGTTCCGTAATCTACCTAAATAAATTACAACGTTGGACTACAATCCTCACTTTCTTCAACATCGGACAAACATAGTGGTGAATGTCTGACATGATTTTCTTACAAATTGGTTAAGTTGCATTCAAACTCTTTCGTTTGTGAAGATGAATTTTTTGTATCATCATCGATTTATATTCGAATGGGACATTTTGCATGTTATATGCTAATTTTTAATTGTTATTGACAGTGAACCTTGGTTTCTTTTATTCTACAGAGAAATGAAATAGGTTTTAATCATGGTAAGTTTATCATCACTTTACGCCAATTAGATTCGAGGAAATTTTGAAGCCAATTCCACAAATGTACGCTTAAAATGTAGTCTTACATCTATAATGCTATAATATTATAACGCATGAATACTTTGCCATCCCAGTACAATATTTTTGTTTTAACAAAGAAAAAAAAAACAAAATGAATCAGTTAGCACTTTGATCACGTCCAGATTTGTAAAGATAATAAAAATTGTGTTGATACACCAAATATATAAATGCATGATGATGACCGGGTTTAAAATTTAGAATTGAAACATTCTTTTAGATATGCGAATAAGTTTTTTTAAAGGAGACTCATCACAGGTATAATATAAAACTTTGAACGTGAACACCAGAAACAATACTGCAATGCAAACACAAAACACGGAAAGTAAAACAAAAGATTTGGAGAACACCCGATTCCTGTCGGGTATCCACTCTTCCATGTTGTTTAACATACATTTTACATCATTATCTAGTAAAAACACAACAAAAAGTTGATAAGAATTTTCGATGATGAGATATATAGATTATATTTTTGTGAACGAATTAAAACTGTTGTGTCTTGCTTTCTGATTTAGAAAGATCCAATTTTGTACCGATTTAATCATTAAACTTTTTTTCTGTTAAATATTTATTTAAGGTATTACGAGATCTACTTGCTTGTTAGTCATCGAAATTTTCCTTCCTTTCTTTATGCTTTCTTCCCTTTTGCAATGATAAACTTTTTTAACAATAAAGAAAAACAGCTCATTTTTTCACATGAAATCACAGATTTTCATGCACAATTAATTCATCTACAAAACACAGACTTTGGATTTACAGAGATGTAGAGATTGACTCTTCTTTTACCAATCAGTCATTTTTTGTCATCGCAGAAGTACTTCCCCACTAGCCCTTTTCCTGATAGACTAGCTCATTGGAAACGTCATATGCCATTAGCTTAACAAACTACTAAAAGATTTTGAAGGGTATGAAATGGTAAAACAAGTCAATAAACTTTTTACTATTTGAAACGAAAGGAAGCTACTAGTATGTGTATTGTTTTCATCTCCAGGAATTTAAGCCTTCCCGTCAGTAGTAGTAACTATACCGGTTTTTTTGTTAAGGTATTTGAATTCAAAATTTCAACCAGCAGCACGCACAAATTTATACCACTAACGGTTTAAATTTTGAAGCACATCTTCATCCAAATTTTCATTTTAACTAAAAGCTAGAGTCTTTTGGTAACCATTTTTCTCTTTTCAGTAAATTGCAGAGAATAAATCAATAAATGCAGAGAGTATCACAGAGAATCAATCAGTCATAGTTCATCGTGGTTGCGTTGCGTTTGTTTTAAATCAGAAGTCGAGCAACCATCTACTGCGTTATATCAGGTATCAAAAAATAAAGAGATTTCATCAATATTTTTGTTTCTTTGCAATTGGTTCCTATACTTAAGTTGAACATTGTTCATAAAAACTACAAACTATTTCCCACATAAAATCTTTCAGTCAGTTTAGGATTTCTCACATCAAAACAGCAACAAAACTGCGCCAACACTAAAACTATGTTACAGTGGCAGCGTAGAACACTTCCGTTTTTAGTCTTACAATAGATTTCTTTTTCATCGGTGGGATGAGCATATTTGTAGTTTAATTGCATTTATATGAGATTATAAAAATACCCGTGTAAACGTCTCGTTTATAAAGGTTTTCTTCTTGTACGGTTATCAGTTTTGTCCGTACAGAAAAAAGTAACTTGACTTACTCATCCTCTCACTCTCTGCATTCTAGTAAAAAACATAAAAAATATGAAATGTCATGCGCGTGGTGCGGGTATACAACAATTGGTATAAACTGACAACAACAAAGATATAATAGTTAATTAACAAAGAAAACGTCCGTAAAAATGATAGAACACAATGGGTCTCAACAATCGAAAGCTGTACTCTGGGTCCAGCAGTTCGTTTAAATAATACTAATGCTGAGACCTTTGTTCCACGCAAAAAGGTTACATGTGTACTACTACGACAAGAGGAAGTCTTGCAGATTTTGCGAGTTGCGAGAATTTTTCAACGTGTTAATAAAAATTGTAATTATAATAAATATTGTTTTGTAAAATTATGCGATAGCACCGACGGAGCTCCAAAAATATAAACAACTGACCACTTGCTTCTTATTTGCAGTTATAGAACACGTTTTCCCTAATCGATAATATCACAGTTAGGTTCAAGTTTATCCATCAGTTTAAGAGGTTTAAATATAATATTGGTACTGCCTGACCAGCCCAGCAGAAATGACAAGACATTGTATACTGCTGTAGTGAAGAAAGTTATGATGAGATCTGAATGGTCCTCATAACAAATACAAACAGAAAAATTTGTCTGAACGAGGCAGTTAGTATTCGTTCACGAGTTTTCGAGTGTGTGTACATTCGTTTAGTTAATTATCTCTCTTCCTTTGCAAACATGTTCCTTAACAGTAGTAATTATCATTATAAGTCTTTGGCCATTTCTGTTGCTTTCTCTTCTGTGCACACCTATGCAAATACTTGATTCAAACATGCACCGAAGAAATTAAACTTTACAAACGTTTTCCCTGTACCTCAAAAAACACTTCACCTCACTTGTAACACGACTGTGTGAGTGGGAAACCGTGGCATGTGTAGTCAATCATTCAAACAGCTAAAAATCGATTGTTTAATTTTAACAGGATTGGAGCCCCTGAAGTGCTATTAATTACGGCATCAGCATTACAGTACATTTATCATTGTCAATATTGTAGTAAGAATGCTGAAGATTAGTACTTTTCTAAATGTATTCGACTTAAGAGACTACAATTAAGAATGTGTTACGCTGATCATAAATATTCACTAGAGAGAAGAAAACACCAATTGTGACTATACTTTAGCCCTGATTGGCATATGAGAAAACCGTGTTTAAAAAAGAATCATTTACCCTGCAAAAGAGAGCTTTCTATTTTTCCTCTGCAGAATTTCACGCTACATCAAACACATGTATATTTTCTTGCTCAGTTCATTCAAATGAACAAGATACATTTTTGTTACAGAACAATTTGATTAGAATCACAATTTCCATGTGTTAAATGCATCATTTAACTCTCCACAAACAAGCCAAAAACTAACAGTCGATATTTATGTCTTTCCTGCAACACTCACCGGGAAGATATTCTCTAGCTCGGAAGTACTTTTATCTCTTTAAGTGAGACCCTATTTTTCATTATTACGATGAGTGTATACCAAAACATTAAATGACAAATTGACTGTTTTTTGTTCCTGTAGAACTGCAGACATTTCTTTAACTCTGCAATTTGTCAGTGATCTCGTAATAGTAATCACGTTTCTTACATTGTACTTTAGAAACATGATCAATCGGTAAAAAATCAAATAAATATATGTATTACCAAAACGTGGTAATAATTACACATCCAGTGTCCGCATACATGTTTCTGCGATTAAAACCTCATCATCAAATTGAAGCATTCATTCGAGTCCTTAGTGTCGAAAGGACATCAATAAGAACATCTTAATAACGTGGGACGGCAAACATTTCCAGACATTTTAAATCGTTAACTTACAACTTATGGAATACAGGTTAAGTGAATAATGTTGTCTAAAGAAATGGAAACTTACAGGCTACAAACCCTGAACCGGAAATAAATCTTTAACTTTTAATACCACTAAGTGTATGCTACACCACCTCGGAGCCTTGCTTAGAACTGAATGGAATCATTTTTCGACTTTTAAAACAATATTTCATAAGTGAAAAAAATAGGGCTTATACAACACGAGGTTAAACAAAGATTGCACTAGGTGTTGATTTTGACAATCGAAGCTTCTAAAATTTTTGCATTGTAGAGAACACACCTACACTTAAAAATTCATTTTTTCAAGTAAACATTAGAGACTAAAACGATAATGAAAACAATGTTCTAATGTATAATAATTCCATTCTTAAGAATCTGCGTCAAATATTTCATCATTGTCAAAAGTGAAAAAAATGTCTAATGCTATACATACCTCATCATAGCATCAGACACAAACAAGTCTTGCTTGAGTTTTAACGCAGATAATTGATTGCTTTAATTACATGTTCTTCTACTTTTCTAGCAAAAGAATAATACTTTGAAATTATTATGGCGTGAATAGTTACTGTAAAACAAATAGAAACAAATAACCGGTAACGTCGTGTAAAATATTGACAGATTTATATTCAGGACTCCTAACAGTTCGCAAGGCCATTCTTACTTCAATACTCTATTATTTAGAAAAAAAACTTAAGTTGACTCCTGGGTCTGAATTATGATGTGAATTGTTACTTTTTACAAGGATGCGAAAGCCTAGTAGATGTGTGACAGCCGAAATTGTACCAAACCATACAACATGGGTTCGAGATGATCATCCTGAAGAGCTTGGAGAACAGCAGATACTTACTTATCCCACCAGTCAGTGGAGCCAGATTGGGCATAGGATCCACCATAGCCAGACGCAGCATATACGGGATATTGTTCTGTAACAACGATCGTGGACAGGATTTACATTTAGATGAGCTAAGTCATATATCAGATTTTGCCTGTTGGCTGTGTTAGGTGATAAAATGCTTACGTTGCGAGTATCCATTGTTGTATCCTCCACGACCACCACCACCTCCGGGTCCACCACGGTGGCTGGACTGTTGACGATAATCACGAGCGCCGAATCCAGAGCCTCCATAACTAGTGTAAGATAAGGAGTATAATCGTTAGTGGATAATCCTATCAGAACATAATATAATATGAAATACGAAAGAATAATTACCGTTTAGCTCCTCCACCACCACCACGACGATTGTGAGATGAATAAGAGCTCCTCATTTCATTGGAAATGATTTCTAGCCACGATGGCATTTCTTGCTTGGTTTCCTGGACCAATTCCACAAGATCACGGACAAGGTTCTTGTTCTTCTCGTTGAAGAAAGAAGTGGCTACACCGAGGTTCCCCATACGTCCAGTACGTCCGATACGGTGAACATATTCTTCGATATCAGACGGTAAATCGTAGTTGATGACATGTTTGATGTTAGGAATATCAAGACCTCTGGCAGCGACCTAATTATTACAAAACAACTGCGATGATCATCTACGTCATACTAAATTCATGACAAGCAATCAGTTATGCTGCTCAGTAGCGAAAATACTCCTCATTTTAAATCAGGTTTCAAGTGTTCTTAAATTAACATCATCCTAAGTAATCTGAGCAATATTCGTATTAGAATACTTACAGCAGTGGCGACCAGAATTGGAGTCCGTCCATTCCTGAAACAGCGTAGGGCGTCTTCTCTGTCACGTTGAGTACGGTCACCGTGAATGGAAGTCACAGGGAAGCCTTCCATGTGTAAGAAATCAGTTAACTGGTCAACACCTCGTTTGGTCTCCACAAACACCAGAGTCAAGTTGTTGGTGTCAAAAGCCTCTGCAAATCAAAACCCAAAGCGGTTGGCTATGAGCTTATAATTTATCATAAAAACCGTCAACTTATCGTCATATTAAAACATACCAGCAGCATTCAACAAATCAAGAAGGAAAGAGCGTTTTTCGTGCTCTTCAACCCACAGAATTTTCTGAGTAATGTTCTCTGAAGTCGATCCAACACGACCGACAGCCAAGAAAATGTAGTTGTCCAAAAAGTCACGTGCCAACATCTACAAATGATACATTGGAAGTTAAAAGATATCATAATATACCTACGTGACCAGGATTGTACTCATTACCAAGATCAGGTATGATAGATTACCTGGATTTCTTTAGGGAAAGTAGCCGAGAACATCAGCGTCTGTCTTTGACCAGTGGGCGGCATAGAGCTACGCTCCACGATTTCACGGATCTGGGGCTCGAAACCCATATCCAACATTCTGTCAGCTTCATCCAAGACCAAGTATCTGCAGTTATCAAGACCAACACGGTCACGTTTCAACATATCGGTCAAGCGGCCGGGGGTTCCAACCAACAATTGACATCCTCGGTCTAAGTCACGAAGCTGCTCTTCAACCTTTAACGACAAGAATAAATTATAAGACGCGTCAAATGCGTGAGTCTGGCAATGCTGTTCGAAATAGTAGTCACTACAAGTTAACTTACTGGAGCTCCTCCATACACGACACAAGGCCGAATCAAAGATCTGTAGGAGAATTTTCGGGCCTCGACATAGATCTGTGTGGCTAATTCACGAGTGGGGGCTAACACAAGTGCAACTGGGTACTGCTTACTTCTGCGAGTGTATGTTCTGGGCTGGAATTAAGACAAAACAAATGGAACATTAATTTCATGAATGTTTACATCTCTGAATGAAATCTTATGTGTTTCAAATAAAATAGCGTACCTTGAAACTGAAAATTTCGGGTCCCCTGTGATAGATATGATTCAACATAGGAACCAAAAATGCGGCAGTTTTTCCTGATCCAGTTTGGGCACATGCTGAAATGAGAAAAAATACCTAGTTAGTATAAATTCAATTATACGTTGTGATAAGTTTAAAAAAAAGACCTGAAAATGTATGACTAGCTTACCCATCAAATCCCTGCTACCCATAATGATAGGGATAGCGTACTTTTGTACTGGGGTTGGCTTGTCGTACCTTGCCAGAGCAATGTTGCTTTGAATAATTTCTGAGAAGGACAAGTCGTCGAATGTAGAAATGTTCGGTGGAACATCGTTTCCAGTTGCTTCGACAGGGATGTCTTCATACTTGTCAAAATTGATTCCAGTGTTTCCCGAAGCGAACAATTCATTTTCAACGCGCTCGTCACGGGGCAGCTGGTTCTTCCAATCATCAGCGGTTGCAGTGTAAGCTGACACTTGACCACTGCTGTTGTACCCATTAGCGAATCCATAGCCTCCACGGCCACGTCCACCTCCATAGTTATTACCAGATGGCTCTTCTTGCCAACGGTTGTTCCTCTCTACTCCCCCATTGTTGTATCCGTTGTTCCATCCTCCACCGTTCTGGTAGCCTCCTCGGCCACCTCCACGTCCACCACGACCGCCTTCATAATTATTCCATTGACGATCGCCTCCATTAGCGTATCCATTGTTGTAATGCCCGCCGCGGCCATTACTGTTGTTGTACACACGTCCATTCATGTGTCCTTCACCTCTACGAGCTCCACCACCTCCACGAGGTACATAGTTTGGTGGGGGACCGCCTTGGGGGAACGGTTGGGGAGGGGGTTGTTCAAATTGCTGTGGCATTTGAGGTTGAAAACCCGGTTGGGGCGCTTGAGGAGGACCGTCAAACTTTGTGTATCCTGGACCAGCACCACCTTCTCCTGCTCTTAGATGAGGGGGCACGTAACGTTGGTACAAAATCGGCTGATTGTTCAGATCTAGACCAGCAAACTGAAAATGAAATTTGAAAAAACAATAATACAATTAGTCTCGCTCCATTATACTCTCAAATCATTCCATTCAATATATTAATATTTATTCACCTAACAAACTCAAGCTTCAATTTACTTTGTTATTTTAGATTAAATAACACTTTGATCATCTGTGTCTGTGTGTGTGGTGGTGGATTATTCACTGCGAAATCATACAAACAAAACTTACAATATAATCCCACCTCCCCCAAAAAACATATTCCTTCTTTCCGTTAATCATCATCAAATTGTTCCTCATCTAGTATCTAATCTAGCTCAGCTCAACCACCTACCACTTTAGTGACGTCATCATCCACCCTACTGAACAATCACCAAGTAATCACTTCCTAATCTGCCCTACTTTATATCCAATCAATCAATTCAATCGTCTTCCTCCAAAGATTAGCTCGCATTGCCTCCCTACCACTCCACTCCACACTAAATGTACACTATTTCATTATTTTCTAGTACCGTTAGCCCAATCTTAACTACCTAACTACCAAATTCCCTCAATCAGTCCCTTCTACGTAGAAATATGCCCTCGTTCCGTTCCTCTTATCCTCCTCCTAATTAATTTACTTAATTTTTTTGTGTTAAGTTTCTTAGCTTACCTGCTGCTCAAGACCTGGGGCGTTTGGAGCGGCATAACTCATAATTTTTTAATTAATTTTTGTTTCTTTAAAAAGACTTAAGTTATCGATTTAGTAATTTTTTTCACGAAGAGTATTCAAGACCCACACCTTTTCTTTCAAAATGGCTAACGCGAAAAGAGCGAGAGATTCGTCGGTCGGGCTCTCTTCTAGTTTCTTTTTTTTTTCTGCTTCTCTCGTTCACTCACACGCACAGAAAAAAACACACAGTTTATTAGCCTAAGCTCGATGTTCTCCCACCCCTCTAGACTGGCAAAGAAGCAAAAAAATGCCAGCGAGGTTTTCAGTTTAGCTAACTCAACAACGCTAAAAAAAGGGAGTTGGAAGGAGGAAATCCTTACTGCAGATGCTTCTTGCTTATGTTAACTCGAATCAAGACTTGTTTATTCCAAGTACAGCGTTTTTCTCGACCCCCGATGAAATCTTACTTTATCTCTGTTCGTGTGTGCTCGCGTAAGGGGGACTAGATAATGTTTACAAAAAACGGTGTAAAGAAGTAGCGCGAAAATTATCAAGGATTTTAGTCTAATTCATAAATCGCGAATGATGATGGAAAACATTTTGATGTACCAAATTGAATTTGAATTTTTGAAGTAAATTTTTAAGGCGAGGAAAGGTAAAGATGGTTTGAGGTTTTTAGATGATTTTAATTATAAATGACTGACAGACAGTCCATGAGATTTTAGAAACGTGGCAGTTTTTTTCGCAAACTAGAGCTAGACTAGGATTTAAGAGCAGTCTGTTCAGAATTTAGGTTTTAGATCAGTGTACAGTAAATCGTGAAGGCAAAGATATGTTTTTCTATAAAAAAAGAGACATTTTTATGCGTTTAGCTCCCGACTACATATAAGTATGTACTACACATACGTCTACAACACTGTCGTCATTTTTTAAAGACTTTGGCTTGTTCACCTGAAATTGTAATTTTCCGATAGGATGTAGGTTGTTCTGTCTGACTGCTGAAGTACTGGTATCAACAAGAAACGTGGCAGTTTTTTTCGCAAACTAGAGCTAGACTAGGATTTAAGAGCAGTCTGTTCAGAATTTAGGTTTTAGATCAGTGTACAGTAAATCGTGAAGGAAAAGATATGCTTCTTTATGAAAAAAGAGATATTTTTATGCGTTTAGCTCCCGACTACATATAAGTATGTACTACACATACGTCTAAAACACTGTCGTCATTTTTTAAAGACTTTGGCTTGTTCACCTGAAATTGTAATTTTCCGATAGGATGTAGGTTGTTCTGTCTGACTGCTGAAGTACTGGTATCAACAAAAATTATTTCAGGGTTGTCGTTATCCCAAGTTATTCAACTCATTCCTAGTCTCATCAATGCAATTTTTTCACAGAAAAAAAACTACATTCATCTTTGTGTCTATTTCATTGTTATCATGCTTGGGTATCGGTATTTGCAATTTTGTCCCCTTTTGTTCATAAGAATTTTCAACGTGAGTCAGTCAGTAACTTTTTTTGTACACTCTTATTCTTGTTACATCTTTTCTATGATTTAATGATTCATATAGAGTGACGCTGCTGACGTTACACATTTTCGCAAAAACGTAGGATATGACGGTAATTAAACGTTGATGACCGTGAAAAAACGACGATGTATCGTGGTATCATTTTTCTTTAAAAATTAGCTTCATCCCAATGATATTTTCCTTTACCGATGATGTACAGGATTTTGCTGACTTTTTTTTTCGCGTGCCAAAATGTAAAGCTGTGCGTTTTTGAGAAGAGATCATCTACCTCAATCCTAACTTGCAAATTTTTTATATGTAACCTTGCCTTGTTGCGAAATGCTATTATTGCTCTAGCTAGAGTCTTTTTTCCATGATTCCCAGTTTT
>VICI01001586.1:0-21353 GCA_019593645.1 Akabosia matsudoensis
TTTTTATCTATACGAAAATGGATTTTGTCCTCAGCTCACAAACAATTAGAATTCAGAGTTGACGCACACATTGCATAGAGCTGTCCAGTACCCCTCCCATCGTGGTTTCATTCTTACTCTATAACAACGATTCTTTTCTGTATATAATTATCTTTTTGCTTTTAAATATTTTAAAGTAAATCCTCTACCGACAAGGTGAATGATTGGATCTCATGTTCCCTTTCAGGCTGGATTTAAACGCAGGGTTCTTACTAAAAAATGAATATTACTGCTGAATATATTTTAAACATTGCCACATCTCACTTCTGGAGTTGTACGTTGCTTCTTGTTTACAACACTTTTTTGTATTCTAATTCTGGTGAAAGTCAAGTAGAAATATTGACAAGGGAAAGTCGCTTACTAAAATACTTGTTGAATTTTCAATTTGCCCCAAATACGTCAAAACAAGACATCGTACCTTGGAGTAGTTCTTCGCTACATGTGAAAGAAAATGCAGCTAGTCGCTTTACAAAACAATGCACTTTGACTGTCATTTTGTCAGAGGAACTTTCACCAAGACAACGGTCATCGTTGGGCCAGATAATTACTCCCACGTTTCTTCCTATTGTGAAGAAGGATACAGATTACTTCGTCTTTATAGCTCGACCAGATTTTCACGATGTACTTTTAAAGGAACCGTTCCCTTCTTCACTAAAATTTAAAATAGCGGTTGGAGAAAGCCAGGGCAATTTAATGTCCCACTCTTATAACCAATTTTCAAGAAGGTTAGTACAATTGGAGAAAAATTTGCAACCATTTCCTGATTTCTTTTGGAACTTGCTTGGATACACGCTTAGGGTATCCGTGCCGTACGCCAGGGCTCTGGTCGAAAGCTCCGGAACTCGACATTTAGATAATGGAAAACGAGGACGGTGGATGTACTTGTTTAATGACTATCTCACGGTAATTATCTACAGTAAAAATTAATCCTTGTGAAAGTTTTTCGGTGACATTATTGGTTTACACACAGCTCAAATTCAACTGCACATATAACATGTTTCCTTCAACCGGCAAATACGGTCAACCTTGGGGAGGAAGTGGCCTTCAGCTTCCAGACGGAACGTGGATAGGTGTCATTGGAGACCTTTATGAGGATCGAGCTGATCTTGGAATATGCGTTGCGAATACAGACAAAAGGAGTAAATTGTTTATATTAAAACCATGCCAACCACAGATTTTTCTCATTAGAAATCGTATTCAAAGTGAAAATACTTCTCTCTTTGTCCTACAGCTCAAGTTGTAGGTTTCACTGATTCTTTCTTTGACACTGGCTGCCTCTCATTTGTCACTGGAAACCCTGCGGAACTCTTCAGCGTTATGACACTCTTTTGGCCTTTCAATCTACTCCTTTGGCTTACCCTTATTGGCTCAACCATACTCGTCACATTCATTTTCTTTACGCTTGGCAAACTCGTGAATCGCCTCAATTTAGAGTTCACTTTCTTAAACAGCCCAAGTCCCCAAATGTTTGCCATTTTATCTCCATTCGTCGAACAAGACGTTTCCCACCTACCTCATTCAAGTACTTTACGAATTTTTCTTTCATTATGGTCGTTATTTGCAATTGTCGTTACTAATTTGTACCGCTCCAAGCTGGTCACTTTGCTTGCATTTCCGGTCCTGAGCCAAGTTCCGCAAACATTTCAGCAACTAGCTTTCTCCGGACTAGACGTGGGTTTCATGAAAAACGGCGATTCAGCTTATAATACATTAGCCGCAAGTACAGACCCTGTTTACGTCGAGCTTATCCGTAAAATGACGATAGTCAAAGGAGTCAACTTGACATGTCTGCAAAATGTTATTAGAAATGAAGGTCATGCTTGTGTTGCATATGACTTTGACGTTGTCTACCTCCTCCAGAGGAACCTGAGCGATTTGGCGTCTCGCAAGTTATCAGTTTCCCAGGCAACTACGTACAACATTTGGATGGGGCTTGCAACCCAGTCGCATTCCAGGTTTCAGCCAAACTTTGACAAAATTTTGAGGCAAACCCAGCCCTTTCACCTGTCAAGGATTTGGGATAAAATGGACATGTATGAAAACGTAAGAAAGCCGAAGCTAAAATGGTGGAAGGACACAAATCAAACAGATAAGGTTTCTCGCGAACATTCTTTCGAGGAAGGGGAGGGAAGTAATCTTACTTTTAGTAATATAAAAGGAGTATTCTATATTTTTGGATATTCAATTTTAATTTGTGCAGGGGCGTTTTTGTACGAGCAGTATTCATGGATAAGCACCAAATGCTTGGCTGGGCATTCATAGAAATTATCTTAAGATGATTCTTTTCAAACTTTTAATGTTCCTCTCCTATTTTTTATTGCTTTCTTTCTTGAATAAAGCCGCGAAGTAGGTACACTTTAAGGTGGTAAAAATTTACAGCTTTGTTTTTTACTCCCTTTGATGTTCTGTAGTTTTTCTTAAGTATAATTTTGTTTTATCTGGATGATCTTGATTAACATAACATAGATAAGATCTGGTTAGCGTATGCCATCGGTCTTACATCTGGATGGGGCTGAAATAAACATTTAGGAAACGTTTAATTTAATTTTAATTTTTGATGAGTGGAGAGCAAAAAAAAAACGAACAAAAATACTTACCACAGCTTCATATGTTGTATATTTGGGTACCATCACGTCCCCTTTCATCCTTATAAAGGCGCCTTTGTTCCCAATGGAATCACTGAAAAAGCCAGCGTAGGTAATTAAATTTTCACATTTCCTTGACAAACTCCAAATATAAAAATTTGAGGCACTTTTCTTACCAGTAATTTGGAGCGGAAAATACAGTAATACACTTTCCATCATGTGCGACTTCATAGCCCTCCGGCTTCACTTCATGACTTCGTATCACATACTCCAATTTATTTTTCTTCAGAAATCCCTCAGTCACATCCGGCCCAAACTGAATCCCAACCCCTCGCTTCGACGGACTACGTCCTTTTTGCGGCTGTGGGTCAGACCAAAGGAGCTCGCACATGATTCCCTCATCCGGCGGCTGTCTATTCCTCTGCGTTTGACGAATGTCGTCCAGAGTGACATCATCATTGCTAAACAACCCACCGTGCATGACAAGGACCCGGTTGTTCAAGCAATGGCACAGAGGAAGCCAGTTGTAAACTTCAGTGAAAAACTCGGCCATTTGAGCGTTGTACTTGGCTTTGACCTCGCCATCAAAGCCGTACATTTGGTTCATGCTGGCACTCTCGTGGTTGCCTCGGGCGAGAAAGAAATGGTTCGGGTAGAGCAGCTTAAACCCAAACAGGGTAAAAATACATTCCACCGAGAAGCTCCCTCTGTCAACGAAATCGCCATTGAATAAATACGGGTTCTCCAGGGAGGGAAGGCCGTTGATTGAAAAGATATTGACTAAATCGTAAAACTGTCCGTGAATGTCACCGCATACGGTGAACTCTTTGTCGTCCGGAATGGTCACGTCGACCAACGTAGGTTGTTCTTGAAAATAACGCTCAATATCAATCAAAATCTGAAAATAATATCAACGTAACGATAAAATCATAATCACAAACTAGGTAATTATACAAGATAATTATAAGAAAACTTACTTTGTAGGCGAATTGTCTGTGTAACACTTTTTGGTTTTTGTACCATTCCATGAGCTCCACCATGAACTGCTCAGTGACCTTGCCTTCGTCGAGACGAGGGCCGGAGTAGCTCGGCTCGATGGCCATTGACTGGATGTCAATCGTGTCGACGAGAGGCTTCTTCGAGTCGTCCACAGCGATTGCCTTCTCAAATGCCATTTTACGGACGATCTTGGTACACTCTTGGAACTTCATCTTAGCGTCTTTGTCGCTGGGCCGGGCTTGGACCACGGATTCAAAATCCTTTACAACAAAAGTAGAACCAGCATAATAAGCATAATATATTATGTATAAGTGTACATGCCACTTATATATTTTAAAGGTCACACCTTCAAGGCCTGCCGGAACTTGCCAAGCGCCATGTACGCCGCAGCTCGTCGATAGTACGCCTTCACATAAGTCTTATCCAGTTCGATAGCCTTTGAAGCATCCGTTAAGGCGTAGCCAACGCAGTCAGCTCGCATATGGGCAATTGATCTGCTCACAAACAATGAAAAACAATTTTCATTTTAATCGTCCTCAACACAATTACAACTTTCGACCGGCTTCCGAACCTGTTAGCGTATAATACCGCGGTGGGGAAAATCTCAATCGCTTTTGTGTACAACTCGACGGCCAAAGGATAATCTTGCTCTGGATAGTTGAAATAACAAACAATTAAATGCTAATTAAATATTGGCTGATAGGTAGTTAAGAATACGAATTTTAACGGCTTACTTTTAAATGCATTATTAGCCTTATCCTTAGCTTCATCGGAC
Organism: Akabosia matsudoensis; assembly: GCA_019593645.1. NCBI lineage: Eukaryota > Metazoa > Arthropoda > Collembola > Entomobryomorpha > Paronellidae > Akabosia > Akabosia matsudoensis. Next base: position 4,399 of record VICI01001586.1, read on the forward strand.
TCTTTAATTCGGCTGGATTCATCTCCCGCTCCAATGAGTGCTTTCACTTCCGGCGTCCGCCATACTACATAAAATTGTTGACAGCTCGTAAAAACAGAGTAAACACTGCAACTGCCTTCGCATTTAAAAAAACCTACCTGTCCGTTTATTACCCGCTGGATCCCGGCTTTTTACAGACTTACACAAACAAAATCCTACACAATTGTTTAGTTTTTGTAACTTTGTAAAATTTTAATCGGTTTTTTAAACGATCGTGACAAGCGACAGCGAAAATCAAGTTGTCGACCGGAACTTGACAATTGTGAAAAGAATATATCCATGCTTTTTTCCCAAGAGCTTAAGATATGGCACGTTTTTTCACACTGTGGACATGGGTATTCAGCGGGACCAGATGATCTGAAAAAAAAGTCAAGATAGGGGGTGAACTAGGCTACCGGCAACTATAGCAATGAGGGAGGATGTATCCAGCTAGACACCTAGGAACGGTATCCAGCTTTAGGGATTGTTTTTGTTTGAGGGCTCAATGGACACGTTTCTACGCATCAGGCAGGCAGCAGTTACGAGTCTTGTGTTGTGACTTGTGAGAAAAAAGAAAGAAAACACAATTAAATTAAGTGAAGACAGTTGACAGTGTTTAATATTTTGCATGAGGATGGCTTTGGCATTAAAGGGTTGTCGGATGTCATGCCAATGGATAAGACGGACTGGAGGGAACACTAACTTAATGGTGAATGAAAATAGTTCAGATGAAGTTGTTAATGATTTGTTATTTCGATATTCGCACAGCATTCTTCTTACCGGGGGCTGGTTTATAATGTGATGTGTTTATATTTTATTGGAATAGAGTTGTCGGCCAAGGATTCAGCTTGGAAGCGTTAGAAACAAGATGACGAGTAAAAGTTGGAACGGTCCAATGCAAGGAATTCATGACTTGACCTTGACAAGGTCAAAACTCGGGACTTTTGGAATATTTCTTGAACAACGGAGGTGCCTTTGGGGATGGCTAAATTCAATATTCAACCGGTGAACAGCTAATCTCCCTCTCCCCACTGTCTACAATAATGTCAGTTCGATTGTTGACGAGATTAGATTTTTAATTGCCCTTTTACTAGTGTAGATGAGTCTCGAATTAAAGAGGTGGGACCTGACAGGGCTTGTGCCGAATGGCTTCTGCGTTGCGGGGCTTCCATTAAATGGGACAAAGGGTCGGAAGAGTGGCTCAAGGATTACAACTCACTTCCGGTCGGTCAATATCGGAGTTTGAAAATTGTTGAAATTGACGCCACAGACTCGGCTGTGATGCACATCGGATTTCCACATTTTCGTAACCTTTTACTCTTAAAAGAAAACCAATCATAAGTGAAGGAAACAAAATAACGCTTCTGTTGTAATTAGGAGGGTTGAGCAGCGTTCGAAAAGCTGTTTTTCATAGATGTGGTCATCTTGAAGACGAGGCAGTCCGACAGCTCGGCTTTCTCAAAGAGACTCTCGAACATCTTCAAATTTCAAGCTGTGGAAATGTGACAGACGAGGGCCTCCTCACTCTTGTTCAAATGAAGTAAAAATTAAATGTTGAAAAACAATTACAACAGCCAAGATAGTGGACAGTTACTATATTTTGATTGACGTTGTATTTCGTTTTAGGAAGCTGAAATACTTGAAACTGTACGACTTTCTTGAAGTCCAGGATAGAAACAAGGTTCTTCAAAAGCTGCAGCAGGAGCTGCCTGACTGCTCGATAGAGTTTCCGTTTGCCCAGGAAAAAGATCGTGTCCCAAAAGGAGCCAAAACTTAAGAAAATTATATCCCATGTCTGTGTTTTAAGCTTTTGTTCGTTTTATTTTGATCACAAAATAAATATAAATTTACTTTCTAGTCACTATTCGCGTCAATAGTCAAACAAAATCAAGTTAAGTATTTTTGTATAAGCTCTACTCTTAATTAAAAGGTGTGACAGAGTACCTTTTGATGTTGAGTAAATTTTAGTTTTAAACTAGCAAAATTCATGAGATCAATCAGGAGAAAACCTAACAAATAATCCTGGCAGTACATATAAAAATCTTGTTTTTTTTCATCAGTCAATCTACCGGTAAATTGGTTTCAAGCTATTTTCACTAGGCAATGCTAAATGCGATATGAAAAATTTGAGATATTTACGAAGGAAGAGCTCCATCGGAAAATACTTGTGAAAATCTTTCGTTCTTCTACATCACGCCCATGTCCGGAAATGATTTGAGGCGATTGTTGACTTCGTCTACTTTAAAGAGGACAGGATCCGCACGGAATTCGGCGAGAACTAATGGCATCCAGCCGAGAATTTGGGCAAATTTATTGATACACTCGGAGCGGGCTACCATGTGACCGGGATCGGTAGACAGCATCTCTGCGTTGTTACACGTTGGACATTTAAACTTTTTACGCGTCGTTACCTGAAATCAACATAAATAAGGTTTGTAAATTTCCATGGAAACGAGTATCTTAAAATTATGTTTTGAGCGGGTACCTTCATCGGAGGTTTTCCTGTTCTCGCAGCGACCAGAAAGTTCATAGCAATGTCTTCACAGTTCATCTGGGCGTCCACCCAGTCTCGTATACTGGCGGGAAACTCGTACGTGTAGGCGTGATGCCAATACTAAATAAATAAATAACCCATTTAATAAAAAGTATAAAATTCGACAAGTTGCGAAGTAAATGCGAGTGGCATACTTGGTGGTAAAACGCTGCCCCTGTTAAGACCATGGAAAGCTCGCTAATCCACTCAGAATCATATTTCCACTGTTTTGCCGTGCTGTTCCAGACATGGCTACGTGGCGGAAATCCAACAATTCTGTCTGGAAACTCTCTCCAAGTCTAAAACATAAAGTCCAAATTCGAATTTTAATACAACTACCAAAATAAATTTCATTTAAAAACAAGCAAATTCAAACTGAACCAACCTCAAACCCAAACTCTATTTCGTCTGCAGTGAGCATTACAATATCGTCGTCTAGTGAAAACACCGCCTCAGTTTCTATCTCGTCATATGGAAAAAATCTATTTGACAGCTTGTTCGCTGCTGTTTTAATGATTTTAACGGGAACACCAACATTCGGCCACGACTCCACTAAAATATTAATCAAAATAAAGCATTAAAGACGAAACTGCACTGTATTTTCTGTTTTTCCCTAAATTTTCTTACGAATGGGCGGCTCCTTTTGTTGATTATTCCAAATCACTAGAATTTTAACTAACGATGGCGCCTCCGCAACTCGTTGAATAACAGCAAATAAGCTTGCCACTCTTTCATACGCAAGGATCACTGCAGTGAAGCCTGAATCCCGCGGGACAACGACGGGATTGAACAGTGGGTTGGACGTCGGCAATTCCATGGGACCGCCATTCCATTCCTGGTAATTCCTCATGTAGTGCGTCATCACACGGTCTTGGAGAGTCATTAAAATGGTGTTTGTGATTGTCTTTAAGTCTTTAAAGTAGGTGGAAAACGTTTGAAGGACTTTTTCCCGGAGAAACTTGCGTCGAGCTCGGGAGATGCTCGAAAGTATGGACGACAAGCGGCTGGCTTGATGCTCATAAAGGTGAATCGCGTTTTGACGCCAATCAATCACCTCGTCAATCTTTAAGTCTTTAAAGTAGGTGGAAAACGTTTGAAGGACTTTTTCCCGGAGAAACTTGCGTCGAGCTCGGGAGATGCTCGAAAGTATGGATGACAAGCGGCTGGCTTGATGCTCATAAAGGTGAATCGCGTTTTGACGCCAATCGATCACCTCGTCAAATGGAAGCCTTTGATGGTCTGCAATTATCACTGGGATACACCCGGCACTCATCACTTCCCATAAAATGGGACTGGCGAGGTCACGGAAGACCAGGCAAAATTCAAATCTTTTTAGGATCTGAGGGTAAGAATATTATCTGGGTAGGAGTACATCGCAGGTTTGCGGAGAAGTTGGGGCAGTAGTCGAGAAAGAGGAGGGACTCGTCAAGGCCCCCAGATTTAATGAGATCCTCAAATATTGACCGTTTTCCTACGGCAACACCGATCCAGTTTGAGACGTCAGGGGGGTCCATGGCTTTTGGGGGTTCGTCCAGTCTTGTGGGGTCCTTAGGGGGAGAGGGAGATATCAGGGGGATATTGAATCCAAGGCGGTATTTGTCAACAAACAGTCCAGTGGAAGCGATTACTGCGTCAGTCTTTAGCTCGAGAAGAGGAGAGTTTCCGGGGAAGAGGCTGAGGAGAAGATGGTTCTGTCCAGTTTCCCCCCAACTACAAAATTATAAAATGAATTTTATATACATATAATAAAGCGTTTTATTTAATAATCAAAATAATTTTGCCGTGTTTGTCGTACTGTTCATGGGCTGAAAGAACTGCGAGCAAATCTTCTGACGAGACTTTCAACCGATTCAGGTTCAGGAGGTCAATACTTGGCACAAAAATACAAGCTTGCTTAGGATCCGACACGTAGTAAGGACTTTGCTTTATTGCCAGGAGAAACTGGTAAAACTCTGAGGACAACGAGGTCTGTATGGGGACTCCATCCACGATCCAGTTGTAAATGGGATAAATGTAAACCGACATGGAACCATTGTTGCTCGGGCTAAACTGATCTGCCGCTGTCACACCTCCTCCACACTTGTTAATATCAAAACAAGAAAACATGGAGCACTTGATTGGTCGTGATGGTGACTCATTAGCAGGCGGTTTCTTAGATACATGCCGTGTTGGAGCTTTTTCCAGAGGAATCAAGTGTACCGGACTTATGTAAAACTGTTTCACATGATCCCCTGCAGGTTTCCCCTTTCTCCGGGCCAACTGACGGTAACTGTGGCCAGTGAAGGATGTGTAGGTCGGTAAAAAGTAAAAAAGATAAGCAAGTAAAGCCCCGATCAGTAGGACAGTTAAAACTGTCAGAAAAAAGGCTTGGAAGATCTGGCGGAGCATCCATCTTGGACGGCCACACTTCATAATTTCCTTTCAGCTGGGAAAAACTGGTTCACCACCTTTTGACCCGACCTTTTTCTCAGCAGAAATAAATATTTCCGGTCAGGTTGACACCTGAAGGCGGTCCTCCATAAAAAACAAACAAGGAGAAAAAACTGGATGGCCTTCGTCACTTGAATAGGTATGGAGGATGGCTCTCCATTTTATGGTCACCACTCTTCCACGTGATTAGAGGCAGACAAAAACGTTTAAAGTTGTTGGCAGTTAAGTACCTAATGTCAGCTCTCGGTATTTTGATTTTTTGTTTTGAGAAAGAAAAGAGTTATTTGACGGCATGCGTGAGTACTGCTTGTGCTGGAAACTATCAGCTGGAAAAAAGATTTTTGTAGTCATGGTATCCACCAAGTCCGCAAGCTGTCATGCCCTAGACCTACAAGACCAAGACCGTCCTGTCCTGTGCAGCGGACGTGGTACACAGCAGCAATGCAGTTTTTCCTTCAATTTTAGTTTTTTTTTCGATGCAAACTTGGTTTTTTTCTGATGTCTGAAATCTTAATTAAAATTTTATCATCATGAATCATGATGCACTGGTTGTGATCAACCAGCACGATAGTAGTCAAGGTTGACACATTTAATTGATGACACAGAACTTAAGTCTAGTCGCTGGATGTTTTACTCCTTCCCATCTTTCTGTTGTGTTGTCTGGATGACGATTCTTAGCATTTATTAACTGGAATTCCCAAAAGAGAATTAAAAACGTATCTTACGGGGCTATCTGTTAACTTTCTACGAAAGATTTTACCTGTATTTCTACGTTGAAAACCGACACATCTCTTGAAAATATGTAAGCTAAAATTTGATATACGATATGATATGATAAATTTATATATAGATTATTTGCATATTAGTTTTCTCGCATTGTTTATGCCCGAAATATTTCAAACCAGTAGAGCTATCTGACATGCCTGAGCAATTAAAAAATCATTTGAAAGCATCATGATGGCCATTTTTATGCATAATTAACACATGCTAACAAAAGAACCTACGCTTCTAAATAATAACCACCGTAAATGACTTCAAATAATGCCCGGTCGAATTTCCACAAAATCAATCTTTCGGCCCAAATCCAAATCACAATCCTGTCCTCCTTAACTAACCCAAAAATCGGAGTTTCTGTTAAATCTTACAATTCCAAACGATGAGCCCCGGTTTGAAATCCAATTTTTACGGTTATGCGTGTTCCTCCTCGCTTTTTTCGTCGTACTTCGCCTCGACCATGCATTGTGAAAAGTGGGAAAGGAAGGCAGTAGTCGGATAGACGAAGAAAAAAAACACTAATGCAGCCCAACTCATGATGAAAGCGGCGAATAGTGGATAGTCAAGGGAAACTTAAGTATATTTTTTTTCTCTTCTCTCTCAGTCAGTCAGTTGCTGCTGGATTGACAGGAGTTGAAGCAGGAGCGACGGGAAACACTTTTTTTAAAAACTATCCATACTAAAACATTTTTTTTTCAAATCCACAATCAAGACTCAACACTTTCATGTAATTAAGAAACAAAGTAAATAAAGATTACGTGGCTGAGCAGCAAAAGAGAACTTTTTTTTTCCACTTTAAACTTATCTCAGTTATTAAAAACGTCAATCCAGTCGTCATTTTCTTTTTCATCCTGCCATTGCCAAGCATAGAAAGTTGGTTTTTCAAACGAATTTGATTTTTTTTGGCAATTTTCTTTCTTTTTTTGACTTGGCGGCNCAAATTGAAAACAAGTTAGAAATTTTTATCTTTTTATATTTTTTTTTTTTCGTAAAAAGAATCAAGGTACAAGAGAGAACAAAGTTGGTGCTACGTTGTAGTTTTGTTTATAGAAAAAATTTGTAGGTTCGATTTTTCGGGGTAGTCTGTGATAAAAAGAAACGAGAAAACGAGCAAAGCGTTGTTTTTTTCGCATTTTTTGCGTGGAAAAGAAGAAAACGAACGTTGTTGGAAAGTGAAAATGTAAAACGGAGTCTTTTTTTGAATGTGATGTGGTGTGATGAATTTACGACGGTATTTCTTTGAAAAAAGATGAAAAAATCAAACTGACACGCCTACAGTTTGAGGTGCTCTCCATGTGAAATCTTCTACAAACGTCTACAAATCTACCTGGACTAGTTGTAGCTGATAAATCCTGATTTTTTCTATATTTATATTTTTGTGAAGATTATTTATTATTTTGGGATTTTGGATGGGCGAAAGTTTTAAAACTTAATGGACAAGAGCAGAGTGGATGAAAAGATAAAGAGTCTTTAGGAAAAATTGGAAAAATGTCAATCAATATGGACGGCTGGAGCCCTTCTGATCCTTTGGTAAGTAGTTTTGTTTTGTTACTATTTTAATTGGCAGATTAGTGGCATTAACAAACGACGTATGAAAAAAACAATGAGGAAATAGTTTGTATGTTATTAGAGAAAATGCAGTTTCTCCTTGATATAATATTGTCCGTAGTCCGTGACAAATACTGACAGCAGGTCACCTTTTGCGCAAATACAATTGCATTTTATTTCAATAAGCCTTGGGCAAACAGTTTTGAATGGCAAAATGTATAAACCTTATACGCAAAATGCAGTCGAATCCCATTACAATTACATATTATAATCCTTTCCACGCGCCCAAGATAAGATCGTATTTCAGTAATTAGAAGCCCTTCGTCTCAGAGTTATTTCCGCATTTAGGTATATTTCTCCTTCCAAAAGTGGCACGGTCAAGGTCTAAAAAAATGCAGTACCAAAGCCCCGATAAAGTTGATACCCCTAATACCCTACTATGCTCGAAATATTTACTATTTCATAATACATTTCGTTTAAATATATAGGTCCCATCTTCCTTCCTACCTAGCAACTTAACCTACCTACACACTCGGTCCTAAATTGTTTAGCCCCCAATCAAAACTTGTATCTTGTCTGCTTGCTGGCTTCATTTTTCTCGTCCCTGCCTGGTTCCTTCTTTTTTTATCTCTGCCAAAAAAAAAAAACAAGGCTCGGTTTTTCCATTGTTGAAAATCGCAATGCAAAACGTATCCCTATCCTTCATCCTCCGCCAGCAAGCTCGGCACATATATTTCTTTTGTGTTCCTCATCGTCATGTTTCTACCTGAAGGATTCTCTTTCATCCAATCCTTTCACTTTTCATACCTTCAAATTGTTATTTTATATATTTTACTGCCCACTACCTGCAAAAGCCAAAAGAAAAACCTGTTCCGCACGTAATTTTCTTATAATACAGCTGGCAGGTAAATAAAAATTATTACACTCATCATCTTCCCTACTTATTTTAGCATATTCTCATTGTTTTTGTTTATATACCTCCGTTTCGCACAGCCATTTTGATTTTCTCAGAAACGTCTTGCGAGAATTCACGGATATTAGAAAAAAAAAATCAAAACTCAACAACAAGCGGACATACCTCTTTAAGAGCTTAACTAGTATCCGTATCAAACCTTATATGCCCATTATCTTCTCTGTGCTCAATTTTTCATTATGTCATACATTTTTTTAATGATAAAAGTGAAAGAGAAAAAAAAATCTAGTTCAAGTTGAGTCTGTATTTAATATACAGACAGGCCAATACAAAGCATATAAACTCAATAGCATTTGTAACATTGACATTCACACTTGAAAAAAAAAACTTACTGATAAAAACGCTTTTAGTTAGTGCAGTGCATGTGTGTTGGATATCCTTTCTGCATTAAGAGAATCGGTTTATTTATTTATTTTCCGTACTGGAAGTGCAATTTAGGTTTTAGGATGAGAAATCCTTTTTATACACATGATTTTCAAGTTTGTTACGTAAGCTGTGAGTTAATAAGGTATTATGTAGTTTTTTTTGTCTATTACATATTAGTTAGTAGTCTAGGCTATGCTTTGATGCTATAATGCTTCTCTCTCTCTCGGTGAGATGATCATTTTGGCAAAAAAAAATTATTCTATCTCGTCCATATGCTGTCCTACGTTTACCACACACAAAAAAATAATATCCCTTCTACGTTTTTTTTTCTCGTGAGGAAACCAAGAATGGAAATGGCAAGCTAAAAGTTAGTAGAAAACTGTCATGCTAAAAAAATCAACACAAAAAAAAAAGAACCACATCATCATCATTAAATATTGGAGTCAACCCTGGATTAGTTCTCAACTTGGACTCTTCTTGTTGATATGTTGCTAAAAGGAATATGGATGAAATTACTCTTTAAAATATTGAGCCACTAGAGAAAAAAATGCTATTTTTCTCATGATAGATGACGGCTGAGCTTATCCAGTGAGTTTTATTCAAAATAAAAATTGAGAAAAAAAAGAAGATAATTAAGTGTGTGTTGGTATGAAGTGTGCAGTTGTATTTCAGCTCTGGCATTTGATAAGATTACTGTCGGTACGCAAATAATGGAAAGCTGGATGTAATTATTTATGGGTTTGATTGCTAGGAAACTTCTGAACATGTTTGTTTATGCGTAAACACATAAGTATTTGTCGTACTGGAGGTATTTGTTTCAAAGGTGGAAACAGAAGTTGGCATAGAATCGTATTGGTAGTAAAGATAAATATGAAAAAGTACGTGAATTGGCAGATTTACCAGTTGTCAGTTAAGACGTAATTTTTCATATTTTCCATGCTACTTTACTATATCCGTTTTTTCCCGTCAGAGTAGTAGGCTACAGAAAGTTATCTTATTATTCCATACTTAGTAATTGTACTGTTGGTAGTGAATAAGTACTATTTCATCAGTATACTTCTGTTTTGACTTTCACTATACCTTCTTTTCTACAGGGATTAGCAATCGCAAGACCCATATTTATGTGTTTCAATCGAAACAACATCATAAAAAATTAACAAAATATTTACTTCCCCTTTTCCCTTCGAGGTGTGAAGGCAACGTAACAACGCAACAACAACAAAAATTCTCCCCCGACAATTTTTTGAAACTGCCTTGCAAATTTACTCCGTCTTAGCTTTTTAATGCGTTTTTCTCATCGAAACAATACAAAAACACAAATTAGACGTTTCAAAAAAGCCTGTATTTTGATTTGAAGAATTTCAATGCTATCCCCACGCAAAAAGGTGTTTTATAATATAGTGTTTTTGCAGGAGCGTAGCCGGCTGTTGATTAGCGGTTGGCTACGTATTACCCCCATTGTTTAGAATTTTTACCTTTCCCTACCCCATTGGTATCCATTTGAGTGTATTGGCAAGGAAAAATTGAATTCGTCTTGGGCTCTGGATATAAAGTTTTTTGTTCATTGTTGGCTTGACGTTGTTGCTGCTGCTGCATAGCTACTTTTGATTTCAATTTTGCACGTTTGCATAGTTTGTTACTGCGCTTCACAAGGATAGCTCTTTTTTGCATGGTTGTATGCTTCAAATGAGTTTTTAACGCTGAAAAATGCTACACGCATACACAATACGTATGAAAATATGATTATATACGAGGGTGCTTTTTTGCACGGGCAAGATTAAAATGAAAAGTGGGATTATAGGGGAAATGCCTAGCGGCACTATTATTTACTTGAGAGAATTCCAGTGTGCTAACATGGTTTTCTCATTCGCCTTTTTATTTCACTTGACTGACATTGAAAAGAAAAACATTTTTAAAATGGACTCATCGAAAATCAAATCTGTAACTGGTCCACAAGATGGAGTTGCGAAACAATCGACATATTGCTCAAACTGGTTTGATTCGTCCTTAAACTGAAATAAAAATGGCGTCTGTTTGAAAAAGTAGTCCCTGAAAAGTGGGTAAACAATGTAATATTTTGTTGCGCACTCCCGCACACCACCATGGCCTTTCCTAAGAGCACTGCCAAGCTCAGTTCCAGAGTCAAGGCCAGAGACAGAGGAGCACACACACAACTCGATTAAAAGTATCGATTTATATTCTCTTCGACCTGTTTCCACGTTTTCCCGGCTGTCCTATATGCTGGAATGGGATGCAGAGGTACAATAAAGAATTTGGTAGGGAGGCTTCCAACATGAAAAAAATCTATTTCGGTGGCACGTTGTGTGCCACGTTGTTGGAGGAACCAGACTAACACTAGAGAAAACTTGCACGTTTCAGAGAAATCTTGCCGAATATGGCTATGTAAAAATTAGTTCCATTTGTTGATAAAAGGCTAATTAAAAGTAAAATAGAAAAGAAAAAGTTTGGATTTTATCAATACGAACTATGTACAAAACGACATAATATTAAATCTTTAATCTAAACTGCTATTGATAAGAGTGAAACATAAATAGGGATGTAAAAAAAGCCCTACAGTCTCGTTAAAAAGATATAGCCTTTCTTTCGCTATGGCTTCTCCGAAAAAGGCCGAATTCATAGATTTGTCGGTGTGACCATGAGAGAAACCCAATGAAAAAACATTTTTCTCTCGCTTCAAAACCACGCGACTGTCTTTTTCAGTTGATACGGTTAACAAAAAACCAGTCAAACATTCATACAAGATTATGTTGTAATACACAATATGGTTTTAGTTATGCGTGCCCACGGACATCTGCATGGCACAAAACTGACAGAAGCTTTATATGTCCTTAACGAAAAATTAAAATTCTAGAAAAACTAGAACTATAATTTTGCATGCGACACATTTAACTTTTAATTCAGAACTTCAGGCTTCAATTCAAACTTAAAAAGTGCAGCTAAATAAGAATTTTTTTATAAATTAGCGTGAATTTTCGTGTACTCTTGACCCTATGAGTTAAAATTAAAATGAAGACCACTGATTACGAAACTGCATTTTTATAGGCTAAACATTTAAACATGGCACTCATCTGGCCGATGCATACATTTTAAAATAAAAATTTTTGATGAATAAAACGATCGTGTTGAGAAGGCTCGACATCATTGCCTATACATCGTCAATATCGTCATATACCCCCGAAAATGCCTGCATTTTCTTTTTTTTGCACAACTGGCCTTGTCCGTGTGTTCTGTAGCTAGTTGATGGAGATGGAAACTCCACACGACTCTAGTACACACACAACTCTTTCGTGAAAATACTATTCAAGTGGATACGTTCTTCGTTTCTTTTTTATGGTTTTGGTCGATGAGAAATGCTAACAGCTCGTGAGTACAACTGCGAGGTTCAAGGCTAGCACAACACATACAATATGCGAAACAAAGTAGTATAGACGCTTATTTTTATAGACAAAATATATAGGTTTTTGAGCAGAGAGAGAGAAAAACCTAAAACCCTGCATTGAGCATAAAAACGCGTGTGTACACGATATTCAGAGGCATATGGCACGCGAAACACAGGATTTCTATCGATCGAATGATGGAAATTATGAATCAAATGGAGGAACAGTGTGAAAATAATGATTTTTTATGGTTTTTAGGTGTTAATGAGCGATGAATCGTGTCGACAGATGATGTCACTGTCGCCGGTGATTAAAAAGGAAGGAGTGGACAGTCCCTTCTCCCCGCATAGTCAGGATCACAACAGTTCTCCAGTGGAGAGATCATTTTCTTCGCCGGCTATGTCACCCACGATGAGTTCCACGACGACATCGTTGCATAGGACGCCAACAGACGCGATGGACTTTTCCGTGCCTGGGACGGAGAGCAATTTGACGTTCCATTCTGCAGCGACATCCTCGAATCCCCATAAGACTGAGTACTCCCTGTGTGGGTACACTACGACCCAGTTGGATGGGAGTAATAGTGCGTCGGGACACGGGTCAGCGCCGAGTACGCCAACAACCCCGGTAGCCATTTTGGGTAGCTCTCATAATTCACATGGAGCAGCAGCTTCCACTTTGCACCACACGCAAAGGAGGAAAAGTGAGTATGACTCGGGAAATAGTCCTGACTCTCCAGATATGCATTACTGCTCTTCCACGACGCAATCCACCGGCGATCTCAATCTTTCCAGTCGTACAGAGGTAATATTTCAAATGTATTCGTTAAAATAGAAAAAGGGCTTGATTCGCGCTATAAACTAGTTTTTTTTTTAAACTGGACAGTACTGTTTATTCCAGGATACGAGCAAAGATGATAACGAGGGGCCGAAACGACTTTGTCTTGTTTGTGGGGACACTGCCTCAGGATTCCACTACGGTGTGGCATCTTGTGAAGCTTGCAAAGCCTTTTTTAAGCGTACTATTCAGGGAAATATTGAATATACGTGTCCTGCGAGTAACGACTGCGAAATTAACAAAAGGAGGAGAAAGGCGTGCCAGGCTTGTCGATTCCAAAAATGCCTAAGGATGGGGATGCTGAAGGAAGGTGTAAGGTTGGATAGAGTCCGAGGTGGCCGTCAAAAGTATCGATGATTTTTAAGAAAAGCCTATGTAAAAACAAATATGAAACGAGATGAGTGATGAGAAGAAATAATTGTAGTGACAAAACCACAATGATTGAACAAAGTAGTATGAATGTAAGACTGCAAGGATGGGGATGCTGAAGGAAGGTGTAAGGTTGGATAGAGTCCGAGGTGGCCGTCAAAAGTATCGTAGGAGCAATGACATGCCATATCCTGTTCAAACTGTACTGCCAAAGAAACCTACTCTCGAGGATATCAAAATTTTGGGTTCACTCAAGGCTTGTGAACCTGAAGTTCCTGTTGCGGGACCGAGTGAAAGTGGGCTTCATACGACTACATCACCAGAAATGAGAGTGCTCACGGTTCTCAGTGACTTGTATGACCAAGAAATTGTCACCACAATTAGTTGGGCGAAGCAGGTTCCTGGTACGAACATCTATATGCCCGGCAAGCATCTTCTCTATTATTGACTGTACACCTAACCTTTATTTTTATATACTGCGCAGGTTTCACAGATTTGACGTTGAACGATCAAATGAGAATACTTCAGGCCACCTGGGCTGAAGTTTTAACGCTAACACTTGCCTACAGATCTGTAAACTCGCCTGGTCGACTTCAGTTTGCGTCTGACTTCAACCTGGACGAAAAGCAAGCTAGGGAAAGTGGCTCAATTGAGCTGTTCCAACCGGTAAGTACAAAATTGTTCTGGGTTTTCATGTATTTTCTCTACAAGGTATAATTTTAATGGACATATTTAAAATTGACCTAGTGTATGCAAGTTGTGGAACGACTGGACCGGGCAGGCCTATTAAAAGAAGAGTACTGCCTTTTGAAAGCGTTGGTGCTTGTGAATGCAGACACCCGCATCGAAGATCCACATTCGGTTAAGAAGCTGAGGGACTCTATCATGGCATCCTTGGCAGATTGTGTTTCCGTTTTGAGGTATACCCTAGTTTTATTTTTTAATCTTTGGAGTTTCTAAGGAAAAACGTTAAAAACCTTTGTTATGAATCTGCAACAGGCCGACAAATGCTGCTGCCCACTTGAACTCGCTACTGCTTAGCCTGCCAAGCCTTCGCCAGGCGGATCTTGCCATGAAACGGTTCTGGCTAAATGTTCGTCGAGAAGGTAAAGTGAACATGAACAAGCTGTTCATTGAAATGCTCGAGGCGCATTTTCGATAAGCTCTGAGACATGTCGTCGCCCGCTCGGAAGGCGTGTAATAGTTTTAAGTCGTCGACGAGTACAGAAATACAAAACAATGTATAGCTCGATCATTTGCACCAAAAACTCTTGGAATACCGCATAGCGCAAGTAAAATTCAAGTTATGTATCGAGAATCGAGATATCTATCAAGTTTTCTTTATCTGTACCACCGAATTGGTACAGAAAACCACAAAAAAAATTTAGAACCGAAAAGAAAAAAACAAAGCAAAACAGAACGAGTATTCCTCCCAAAAAGAAGTACCACCAACGAAAGAAAGTTTACTTGAAATCTTCGTTAATTTATTATTAAAACCTTAAAAAATATTAAATTATGATGTACGATCATATTTCAGAAAATATGACTAATGATTGTGGAGCTGCTGGCAATGCATGTTCTCATGATTGTTTTTTTTAAATTGCGCCCTATTGCAAACAGTTTCTCCAATTTTTATTTCTCAATCATGCATGGAGGGTTGCCAAACAAATCAAAATGCTGATTTATTATTCTGATCGATCTCATTGAGTAGAGTGAAAGCTTGTCATTCGGCAACAGACAAACAAACTTGGAAAGTTATAATCCAGACATCTTTCATGTACTAATCATTCAGTTAGGATGGATTTGTATGAAATTTTGTCAGACAAGAAAGAAGGTTCTCATTAGTTAACAATCATGCTAATTATTTTTCTTCACCAATTATAAATAAAAATTGCAAGACCAAAGAATAAGCATTTTTTAAATTATATTTTCCCCGCTCTGTTTAGTAAACTAAAGACCTGGCAAAAGATGTAGCTCGTCACGGCGGATGACGACCTGCTTACAAATTTCATGAGGTGCATACTAGTTCGGAACAAATATATAAAAAATGCTTCAACCAACAAAGAAGTGCTATACATTTTAAAGTATATAAACTTATCTTTAACAAAAAAAAACTTTATCTGTGAATATTGAACATAAACAAAATAATCCCGGTGGGTATAGTATAAAAACATTACTAAAATTGTACATGTTGTTAGTGTTTTTTTGTTGGTGGTTAATAATTATTATTTCCGGTTTGAACGGTGAGGGTTTATATTTTGTAGCGTAAACAAATATATAAGTTTTGTGAACAATGGTATGCAGTAAATAAAAATCTCGGGTATGTGGACATATTCTCATCATTATTTGTTTGCGAGTGTGAGCGAGAATGATTTTGAATGTGTTCAGGTAATCGCTGCCTTAACAAAATTCATTTTGGTGTTGGGGTGACATAGCAGTATAAAAATAAATTCGGACAAATGGGTTTCAGGCATTGATGTTTTATGAGTCAAATGCGCGTGAATGATGAAACTAAACCTGCGGTTAAGTGTGAATAGCTAATGTAACTTTAAATGAGTAAACAACGGTGGACGGTTTTTTTCAGCGTGAAAGTTTCATACACAAACTGATGTTGTGTAAGTGCATAAAGAACTATCTCTGGAAAAACTTAGTATGGAACTGTCAATCTAGGTTTAGTATTACCTCATGAAACATTTTGTCGTGAAAAGTTCTGTTAAAACGATGGCATGAGAATTATAATTTTCATGTCACATTTGTAATGATTTTTAAGAAAAGCCTATGTAAAAACAAATATGAAACGAGATGAGTGATGAGAAGAAATAATTGTAGTGACAAAACCACAATGATTGAACAAAGTAGTATGAATGTAAGACTGCAAGATAAAGTTTTTTAAATAGTTTTATGCGAAAAGAATCTTTACACTGTGCAATTTACAAATTATAATGCGTTTGTGTGAGTAAACTAATGTTTTGTGTATAAAAATATACTTTTGGGAACGAGAGGTGTACCACACAGATAAGTAAACAAAAGGTGGATTGAAACTTGAAATTTATGTTAACTCAATGTAAAAATGTAATGAACAAAACAAAACGAACTCTCTTGATGTTGGTTTTGCTAGCAGTCAAAATTTAAGACGGTGCTTGGCTAAAATTCGTTAAATACTTTAGTCTTTGCTTTTTGTCATTTAAAAAGTCATTCAAGGGAGCCGGCCTGTCCTTGTGACTTGACTTGAATGACGCTAATCCGATAGTGCCGATTTATGCAACAGCGCAAAGAAAAAAAATTATATTGGAGTTTATATTTTTTGACTATGACGAATTGATTTTGATTACTATGCTACAATTGTGATTTTTGACAGCATTGATTGCTTGCTTGCTACCATCATTAGAAGAAAAAGAAAACCAAAAAACCTACATAAAACCGTACGAAAACGATACCACACTAAACTATTACAATTTACAACGTGTCCTTTCGATGTACCTGATTAATAAAAAATGTAAAACTGTTTAAGAAGATAGGCCAGCGCTTCCTTCGGCTAAACAACTTTCACTCATTGATTTTATAATTAAAATAGTCAAGGGTGAGAACACAAATGGGTATGGTAAAAGCTACAAATATTTCCTCATTTAAGTATGGTACAGTATTTCTTTTGCGTGAGTTATCACACTAGATCTTGATTTGATACAAAAGAGGGTAATTTTTATGATGG
>VICI01001587.1:0-21345 GCA_019593645.1 Akabosia matsudoensis
ACTGATTTATGTACGTTATTGTGCGTTTAAACAATCGAACCGAATCGAACTAGTCTATGGGCTTCAACTCAATCATGTTTTTATGCGTTTTTTCATCAATTAGGGTTACCGTTCACAAGAAAACTCCGTTTAGTGTCATTATACGACATTACAATCGTCATGATCACCATCACCATCACCATGTTTTCAAAGAAAATCACAATGATAATAGAAAAGAGCACACTTTTCACTATGGCAATAACGATAATGGAAGAGGGAATCCTACTTAGATAGCGTATCACCTTTCAGTACTCTTTTCAATCCGATCTACTTTGCCGGAAAGGCGAGCAATGCGATCACTCTCAACATGTTACCGCTTTCATTTAGATTTGACGTTTACATTTTCTCGAGAAGATGAAAAGAAAAAAGAACAGCGGGACTGACTATGACTGTAAGATGTTCTCAGAAAAGCACAGTTAAATGTCAGTAAATGAGCCGCTGCATTCCACCCTTATATACATACATTTAATGATGATGGGAACGCTATAAATTTATATTATACAATCAAAGGCTCAAACTTCCCTGGCAGACTTTGCGAGGAGAAGTGTAAAAAGCAAGGAGGAAGAAAAAAGGAGCTACTTAGGCTAATGAGACGTGAAATGATGAAAATGTCACCAATATTAGTACTATCCCATTGTAGGCTTTTCGTATGAAGATGTTTTAGGATGATACGCTTCTACAGTGATGGGATTTGATGGAAACGGTGTTTTCATGCAGTAAAAGGGATTGGTATTAATGGATTTACTTAGGTGACTACCTTCGAAAGCATCATATATAATTGAAGTCGATCTCGACATCAGACACTACGAACATGCCTAAAAGATTTAATAAACTATCTTCACGTCTTAAACGATACGGGGTAATGGGAAACAAGTGAATGCCTAAGATTCTACGTACATTTGACGTAAATTTGAACACATTCTAATAAAATTGGAATCAGTCGAACAGCTTCCTTGTCTGAGCTACAATTATTCTCGTTTTGAGTTGGCACTTACCAAGGGGAAGTTTAAAGGAATCGTGAGGGCGAAGGGGATCTAAAGCAGCACCAATTCCGGCCGGAAAGTTTGGAGGAAGCAGCGGTCTTGGACCAAACCCAAATGGGGCGAATGGACCAGGATGACCCGTAAGATAATCTGTAAGTACAAAGATATATTTCAATTGGTTTATCAAGAGCTATTATGAACACATAAGAGTATGTTCGAGCTCTGAACTTAGCTATGTCTTAATGTTCGTGTGCTTTAAAATGTCTCTCCTTGTAAAGTTTTTGTATTGATACTCTCTTTACTTATCATGCCAAAACTTACATCATCACATTCATCATTAGCTGCCGTTCATTTTCCTTTGACTAAACAAATTCATATTATGCTATAATTTAGTGATGTCTACGAAGTGATGGAACCGTCTTAACTTTAGCTCGCATTCCCTACGCGGAATCTACTTTGATTACTTACGACCGCTTTACTTGCTGGGGTATGAATGGAGAGGTCGTAAAAAAAGTTATACACGTTTTCCTTCCTTTTCCTCCAGTACATGAGCCCAAATCTCTTTTGAGTTTCTCAACCTAAGCTAGTATGCCGTTTTTACGGCACTTTATCCCATTGAGAAGTAGATCAGGTTTCATAAAACTAAATCTGGAGAAAGACAAGAGAGACAATAAAAATATGCAGTGCACGAACAAACAAGCCCGGTTTGTCGTATATACTTTCTCGGTTGATTCTTTTGGCTTTTTTTTTCTTTTCCCTTGTGCTGAGTTGACGGAGTGACTGATGATGACATGACAATTTCTTGTGTGCACTCACTCATCCAACTATTTGCTGTTGATGACCGTGTGTGTGTGTGTGTTGTGGATGGATCAGCGAATATGATGAGAATACGCTAGCCAACAATTCCCCCGTTTTTTGTTCTTTGGTTTGCCCCAAAATAAGCCATGTCGTAATCATAAAAAATTGGGAAATGGTTGAGCACACATGTAAGCAAAAAAAATCGTATAAAATGCATAAAACTTTGGCCTGTTTTAGTACAGACAGTTCTGTACGGAATCGTAGTAGGCAGCTAATAAACTCAAAGCGAACCAGGAGACAAAGTGATGAGATGAAGAATGTGACTTTGTGTTTATTTGTGAGTTTCCGCACGCCTGGATGGACTCATAAATTGCATGGGCTCATCTTTTTCTTTTAGACAAAGTTTCGAGTGGAATGGTGGTTGCAGTGACAATAGGCAAATTGTATAAAAGGAACAGGGGAAATAATATTGTGTGACTGGTTCCCAACGAAACAAAAAAAAATCTTTTCATGGCTCTCTTTTCTACTGGTGGCTATGGTGGTTGCTATGGATGGATCGCAATAAATTAATCGAACCTTTTTATGACGATGATGAATCAAGATGTAGAATTGTGAGTCTATATGTAATTGTATGGATGAGTTATCACAATCAAAGAAGGTTTGTTGCTTACGTGTTTTGGACCGTGGTTCCCTTGGCCCATCTACTGTCACTTTGATAGCTTTGTTGTATGTGGTGACCAGTGGTGGCATCGATCCTACTGTGATTGTCAAAGAGAAACTTTTCCCTGAAAGCACAACAAATAAATATGGAATGCTCAGTAATATAAAATTTACAATGAAACATATGCACGCACAATCGTAGGAAATATGTATCGGCCTCTCAATTTTATGCTTGTTAAACATATTGCATGACACAATATAAAACACCGAGCCACTCATCAAGTTGGAATTTAAGATTTTATCATAGTAATTCCAACTTACACTTACCACGACCAGACCGTCCCACAAATCTGAGGTCATTGAATTTAGCCACTTGATTCTTCATGATCGCTGTGGCGTTTCGTAGCTCCCCGCAAAAATTTTCATCGTTTCCGGCTCTCACAGTGACAATAGTGCCGTCCATTACGTCACCAAGTGCAATCACCTTGAATGCAATAGGAAGAGTTTTATTAGAGCGCCAATGATTTGGAAGCACGGTGCAGATCAAATTAGGACTTCCGGTGCGAACCAATTCCCCACCGGGGGCTTCCGTGATCATCTCGTTCAACAAACGCTCCGTCATCATCTGAAAGAGACAAAACAATTTTCACGTTACGCGTTCTTTGAGCAAATATAGCGTGTTCTTAACGCATAACTCGTCAAACTCACCGGCGGAAGCGTTGTTGGAAAAAACGCAGCATTACCGACCATATTCATAGATGACCGGTAAGTTGACACGAAGCTTTAATTTTAAAAAGTCAATTTTTGAAAATAACCTCTTTTACAATTACGATCACTTTACAAGAGAAGGACAGAAGCCATTTTGTCCACGGAAACACATCATAGTTTTTACTACACACCACCACTGCACGAGAAGTGTACGCTTTCCCCGTGTCTCTCGAGTGACCTAATGCATGCAGACTCTATAACCACAAAACCACAAGTGGTCGGGGTGATCTGAAACTTTTCCAGCTTTCTCTCTTTCTTTCCAAATGCACTTCGTTTGGTTTGCGCGTTTCCTCACACAAAAAAAACAACCCCAATACTACGTAAGCTTGAAAGGTTTGCCTATGAAAACTTTCTTGACGTCTCCTTTTTCTTTTCGAAACGAAAAATTGTTTGGATTATTGTTCACTCATTCGAGTAACAGTCTTCTTCTTAAGCTTTCTTTGCCAGGGTTATTTCTTCAAGTTCACAAGATTGCTTTGTGGTTTCCGCTCTTGTGTCCGGCTCATTTCCTCGTTCTTTCTGTCTAAATTAGCTTTCGATTGAAGAACTCAAGAACTGCAGTCTGAAGATGTTGTTACAAATTTTTTCTCACATTGCACCAATTCAATGTTTGCTTTTACTTATACATCACCCTCTGTAATTCCAATGGGACTTTACAGTGTACTTTTTTTGTTATCTAGTAACCATCTCACTTTTTTTAAGAACTCCACCGCACATCCACAACCAAAAAAGAGATTTTGAATGAGACTGGCTTGCCACAACAGATTGACATATAAGGAAAAATTCTCTCATGGCCAGGGCTTCTTCGGCTCTCGTACTTTTTTTTCTCCTTCCTTTTCCTAGCATTTTTTCGAGGAGAACCTCGAACAGCCCAAGTCTCAAACCAAGGAAAAGCCCAAGAAAGCTACCACACACAAAACAGCCACCACCATCACCACCACATCCATAAAAGTGTAGTAGTATGTAAAAAAACATAATATAGCATACCATTCCTAATGCACATCCCAGTAAAAAAACGTATATTTTCATCCTCCTCCTTCAATTTTTTTTCATGGTGAGGAGCCTGTGTACATATTATAGTTAGAAAGTAGTGAACAACATCAGCAACGGCAATAATCATCATAAGCATATCAAGCATCACCACCATTCTGCCATGCCACCGTCACCACCAGACCGTCTTTTTTTCTTGGCTAGGGCTCGTTTGTGTTTTTTCCCATTCCCCTTTCTTCCATGGTTTTGACTATCTCCTTTTTGTGTTGTTACTTATTCCTTGCGTTATTTTGATGTAGGAGTAGCATCTCAAAAAACTGCAGAAGAGAAGCATCATCCGAAAAACATACAGAAGAAGCAGTAATTTTTGGCTCCCCAACGTAGAAAGATTTTTTTCTCCAAAAAAGGAGGGATGTTTTGGGGTGTGAAGAAAAAAGTGTGTGTACAGGCAAGAGTAAGAGTCAGGCTCTCATTTTTTGGGTATACCGTTGTGTTATTATGTTTTTCAGAGAAAGAGAGGAGACAAACGGAAGAGGAAAAAAGAATGAGAAACTCTTTTTCTCTCCAAGTTGTCGCCTGCAACTATACATCTGCAGCTTGGAGTCATCACTGTGATCATGGACACGATCAGCATAAAACGTATAATCTAGATGTACAAAAAAAAGAGAAGAAAACGGTAAGCATACCGGTGGCATCGTGGTGGCAATGGTGGTGTTACTCGTGGTAGTACACAACACTATAGCCTAGTGGTCGAAGAAGTGGTGGTTCGTTTCGTGGTGAGAGCCTGTGTGCATATAAGTCAGACTGCTGGGTTCATTTTCTCTGCATCGCAAAGACAATCAAGTCCGTGGGACGATAGAATAATCGTGATGACTACCTAAACTTCTTCAAGTTAAACATTTCAAGTTGCAGTTCATTTCAACATCAAGTTGCAAGTTGTAGTGATTATTTAGTAGAAATTAAGAAAATGCGTAATGATCGCTAACCATTGTTAGTAAACGAAGCATCAAGGCACGTGTATGTTTCTCAGACTGAAAAAATTCAAGCTTGAAGACTTAAATTTCCTCAAATATTTACAGACAAGTTTACATTCATGTAAGTAGATACACGGTGATTGAACTTGTGATGATGACGTGTATTTGTATCCTTCTTGGAAGAAGTCGCTCGTCAAAACATACCAATGCGTACATAGATGGCCCAATTAACTTCGTTAAAATTTATCCCTACAATGGAGTTCAAGGAAATGTCCTGGCTTTCATGAAAGTAAAATATATTTATGTTTAAAAAAAAAATTATAAATAGCACATCACGTGTTTTATACCTGTTGGCTGTTCGAAAAGATACACACTCACGTGAAATACATACATACCCAAGAAGGTTCTAGAAGATGATGTATGGCTACATGGAAACGTTGTTTGTTTTCTGTATGAATGTTGTGGATTGCAGTACTTCCATCGAGCATATAGCGTTATTCTATATCCGTTAATATATTCTGTACGTTTTTTCTTTCATGTCGTTGGTGGGTCTCTTTGGGGGTAGGTTTTTTGGTCGTCGTATCGAACCACACTACTGGTCTTGGCGGTGGTGTGGGCGGTGGTAAGGTAAAAATGCATAATAGCGAAAAGATGTGCTGGTGATGATGATGACATACCATATACTATACAGCATAGCAAGAAGTACACAAAAATTATGCTTCTTTTGCTGTCTTGGAGTGTATAACCCACCGTAGTTTTCCCAGAGCAGACGAGAATTGTGTGAGTGAAAGCATGATGATAATATGATGCTATGCGAAACCAGCGAAGAGAATGAAAGTAGAAGCCACACTGCTCTGTTGAGCAACAACGTAGGTATGTGCTTGCACAGAGTGAAAGCTGCTTGGGAAAAAGGAGGAGAAAGTAGAAAGGCATAAGGGAAAGGAGGCGGATTTTCTTCTTAAGGAAAAGGAAAATAGGAATAAAAAGCACGGAGAAAGTCGGGTTCCTTCTCTACTTCTTCTTCTCTGTACACAACATAGTGGTTCAAATGCTGGCCAAAAAAGGATGGTTGCACGGCAACTAAGAAGCACATGCCTTGGTAAGTATATTAGACGAAATGGTAATGTTGTGAAAGCATTCTTGGGAAGAAGTGAAAGTGACATTAGAATCGGATGTGAGTTGTGTATGTGTGTGCTCCAGTACCACTACCACACTACCACTGCAGAAAACGAAGGAGACTTGGTTGGAAGCTTGAGGGATTTGAGGCTTGCGCTGAGGCCTGAGTGGAAAGGTAGACTAGCGAGGTGAAATCTCTCGATGCTTGAGACCTCGAGTAACTTAGTTGTTGGCCTGTTTCCTTCTCGGAAATCTTCGTTTTATCTCCACTGTCAGTAGTAGTAGTACAAGTACCATGGCATGCTTTTTTGAACGTATACTTTCCCAACTACACAGCCTTTTCCTCAGTCCTCTAAATATGCATGCAAGATACAAACGCATTGATGAGAAGGAACGAACCTTGTGTTCAATTTTTTCCCTTATGACTCCATTTCGGGGCTAGCCAAAGCAATCCTGTTCCAGCCAAGAATACGTGGTCGTACTTTTTGGTCGTCGTATGGTTAGCCAAGAGCCAAAGCAGATATAGGGCTTCAACACCGCACCTATATCTATGCTTTCTCCTTATATCGCTCCTCGACCCGCTCACATATCTTTATACTGCAGCATTGGCCACCAGTACCACCATGCGACGAAGCGACGTACATATGCTAGCGACCGGATACTGCTACTGCACAGTAACTCAAGTACTTCGTGGATCAGGAAAAAATTTCATATTCCATGTATGATGCACAGTATTTCGCTTGCTCAATTTTCAGACCAGAGACCAAAGCCAGAATCGTGCAACCAAAACGTGGTTCCATTTGAGGATAACCTTAACTCTTTTCCATATATATACACACACACTTTTCGTATACTTTTTCTTCTATAGCTACAGAGTGGACATTTTATGTACGTAATTTATATTATTCCTCCTTTTCCTACGAAATGCTTACGGTTAGATTTATATTGTCTGATAAAAACCAGCTTATTCAATTTTCTTGTTTACCTTTCTACCGTTTAAAGGCTACAAATTATTTCCTCTTCTCTTTCCCCTTTGGCTTTGTGTCCGGCAGGAAGCAAAGAAAAACACTCGCATCATCATCCTTGTCGTCACCTCGAGCAACTCTTTTAACAACAAATTGCTTGTTCTCTCTTTGGGGAACGTGTGTAGCCGACATGGACACGAGAGTGGGGGCGATGATGATCAAAATGATGCTATTGCTTCTGTGATTATGTGACATGATTCGATAATCCGTAAGCTTTTCAAAAACACTCGTGCAGCTCAAGTACTCATTTTATAAACTGGAGAAAGACACACACATAATCTGAAGGAGTGAGTGTATGAAATTGATACTTAAAGTCACTTATCAAAAGAAAGTGTAAGCCCTTCCACCTTATATCATACATACTTTTATCAATGCACTGAAGTTGAAATACGTTGCGCTAGTGTCTTTTCTCCAAACACTTTTCTCTCTGAGTATCAATTTTATTGTCGAAAAAAGCTTCATTGATGTCCCCCTTTCTTGTATTACTTCCTCGAGACAAAAAAGAGAAAACTCACTGAAAATAAGCCGACAACCTGTAAAGAAAAAAAGATGACAAGGAGGGAAAGCAAAAAAAAAAAAGGAAAATGATATCGGATGACAAGAATGACACATGTTTCAAAATGCGATCAAGCAACACCCTAATTTCCTCTGTGAATTGGATACTCCTTCTCTCACTTCTGTTTTTTACTCAAACTGACTTTCAAACGACTCGCTCAGCAGCAGTTGTTTCAGAACAGTATTTTTTTCTTTTGAAGTTTCCTTTTTTTTTATCATATCACCGTGACAAAAATTTTATGTTTAAAAAAAGAAGGGAGAGCTTGTGCTGGTAGTGATGGTTGAGATGATGATGTTTTATAAAGAAAAAAGGAAGTAACGAGAAGAGGTAGGAAAAATATTTCGTTCTTTTTCTTCTCGGTGTGGATTTCCCCCTACTTTTTTCACTCTCCTCACTTTTTTGTCTCTGCACTCGTCTGTTTGTGTTTTGATACGGATGGCATATTGTGTATGATTAGAATAGAAAGTGAGTTGACTTTAAAATCCAGTTATTTTTATACAAAGAATATCTTTCTTTTTTTATTCTTCCTGTCAAACTTCTTCACGTCCTCGGAACATGATTTGGAAATGAACAAGAAAGAGAGTACCACGGAACCGTGCTTCCTGAACTCCATTTTCTCTTTTAAACTTTCCCCTACCATTTTTTTATATGAGAGAGGTTAAGTGTTAAGTTGTAAGCGAGTGAGTAAGTCAACAAGAGTTACTTTTTTTGAAGGATTACAAGCTGTTGTACTTTTTTTACGGCTATCAAACTACCATAAAATAACCCGATACATAAGGAAAAAATCACTGACTCTTTTTCGTACTCTGCAGTACAGTCAGTAAATTGAGGAAAATTGCTGTGTAATCATCCTGTAGCAGGATGTTTCCCATATCGATTAATCCTTCATAATCATCATATCAAGCTGTCTCGTAGTTATATCGATGCAATTAATTTGAGATGGGGAGCCCAAAGTCCAAACTTCTTTAACGAGATAGAAATAAATTGCTCACATTGACATTCTATTTAGTAACGTGATCAAAGGAATGGCATGTGAAAATGTGACAATGAGCACCATCCGTGAATTTGTACCTTTTTCATGTCACACCCAGCCCAGCGTTCCACACTTTTCACGATCGATGTAATTATGGCTGGTCTGGTTGACCAAAGAAACCAGTACTACGGCTATACTAAAAAGCCAACATATGCTCACCAACAATACTTTTTCTTTTTGGTATTTCTGGTGAACCGTTATCCATCTGCCATTAAAGAGAATAGTACTGTATATTTTCCAATCGTAGTAACAGGTAAAACGTCCCCGTCTTTTTATATCCCAAGCACACGTCACCTGCTCTCGGTGCTCACCATTTCCCCTATAAAAGCTCATTTTCAACTGTAATAATAACAAAGGCGAAAACATTCCAAACCGGTAGTTGGAAAATAATATTTCCCCTTTTTTCTCTCCAGCTGGAAGCATTCCCCTCGCTTTCTTTCGCTTGACTCTAGGTATATACACATTCTTTTATTCAAATAATGAGTATGTATATGTCAAGCAACAAATAAAAGCAAATACTAATTTCCCAAGTTCTCCTGGCTTTCTAGCCAGAGGATTGTGTGTTCAGTTTGTTTTTTAATATTTTATTACTATGCCTAGTACCTACCTCTAAACTTTCTTGTGCAGTGCTAGTTTCAAATACCTAAAATTGCATACAAGCAGCACAAAATGAAGAAAGAAAGCAAACACATTCTCTCGAAAAAAAATCGAGATAGATATTCCCGGGAACGAACACACACACTTGTGCTTTGTTGGTGGTCTTTGTCATCCTCATTTTTATTCTGCTTGTTGGCACGACCCAGCTCTCCTTTCTTTCGTTTTGGTGATATTCCTGGCTCAAGTAATGAAACATTCAAGCTTACTATTTACAATAGAAGTAGTCAATATTATTATTATGCAATGTCATGTCAGTCGCAACAACAAATTCTTCATATCGTCATGTTTAACATCAACAATAACTTCGAAAGATAGGATTTTTTGTGAATACACCCACCCGCTTGCATATATGACACAATATGGGGTTTTGTTGCCGTTGATCTATAGATATAAGAATAATTCACCATGTTTGAAACATGAACATAAACTAAAGTTTACATCAACTAACTCTCGTATAGTAAGTACACTATACACACATGAATGATGCATGACTGACTGAGCAATAAATACTAACAATGACAATGAATATTATATGATGTAAAGAAAATACAGTAGCTCAACTGGGAAGGTTTTTTTTACAAGGAAAAATAGTTTCTCGGCAGAAGCTTACTTTGTTACTTGGATTTCTCTTTGCAAGATTTGAACTGTTTCTTGTTGGAGACGTGAAAGTGTTCATGGTTGAGTGGTCTTTTTTGTAGGTACAGGAAAATCAAAACATTTGTATGGGAAATATTACTAGTAAAGTAAACAGAAATGTTGCTCGTTGCTGGTACACAGCGCACACAGAAAACACACGACAGGAAGGAAACAGTAATAAACTAATAAATAAGGATAAGAAACTTTTAGGGGAGAAATGGTCTGTTTTTACATGTAGATGATTTAATAGAGATAACGATGAGTGATCTGTGCCTGTCGAAGTGTGGATTGATTACCGTATGGTATAAATATGAATGCTTGTAGAACTTCAACCAAGATATACGAATTTCACATTTCGCCCTACAATAAAAGCCAAATATAACTAATGTAAGAATGAAATGAGAAGAAAAGTAAACTGAATATGCCTAGCTAGAATTTTATCCTTATCTTGTAAAAACTTTCTCCTTCTGACATGACGACATGTTCCTAAAAGCTAGTTTGTATATGCAATGAAATACTCCGGCTACCTGAAACGTAAAAATCTTTTCCCCAAACTGAAAACAATCAAGCATGGAATTTAGTTATACATGAAAAAAATAGCTTGGGGATGGGGGTACAAGGTTAGACTTAATGGGGGAAAATAGAAAAAAGAATCTAACTGAATCATTTTATACTTCAAAGAATCCATCCCCAAGTCAAGCTTTATTCGTATTTGTGAGATGATTTATTGAAAGGTAATTGATAAATAATTTAGGATCTCAATATTCTCAATCCCCATTTTCTTAAATCCCTTCTTTTCTTCTTTTTCGTGAATCGCTACAGGAAAATGTCTATTACACACACTCACACATTCTCACTCTGTTTTTTTCTGCATGTCATGCTCGTAATAAGGTGACAGAAACAAATTGACGTGCCACACACGGCACGCCTGCATATTGTCTGCATATGGTTGATTCACAGATGATAAAAAGGCTCTATTAGACGTGTTAACTGGCAACCATTGCACAATGTTTTCTTCACGAGTTTGTAAGTTGGCGTGCCTCAATGTGATCATGACATGAAATATAATACCTACAGCTAAAGTGGTGCTGCGATGAAGCATTTAGGCGAACAGGGATAAACTAATGGTAAACTGGGTAGTGAAATTGGTTTGTAAGTGGGTCTAAATGAAACCGATTTATATTTCACGTACGAGTTTTTTACGAGCGTTCTACTGAAATTTGTTTTCAGTAACCAACAAACGAAAAAAGTAACCAGCAGTCGACCTCTGCTATTTGAAAATTTCAACAATGAGATGCTGATACAAATACGCACACACAGACGTATTTTATGATGTGATGCTTGTGCTTTAAATACGAATTGATGCTTTCACAGGCCTTAGAATCTGGGAGAGAAACAAAAAAATAATACTTTCATTTCTATTCAAAGGAGAGGAGGATAAAAATATGAAATATGAATGAAAGTAGAAGAAATGAGTATAAAAAGACCAGTGAAGCATACTCTCTTTTTCTATTCACTGTCTTTTTCTTCATTTTTCCATAAAAACTTCATTGTCTTCATTTTTCACATAGACAATAGGATGGTGTTGGAGAAAAAGTGTTAAAAGTTATTGACGAAAAGATAGAGAAGGAAATGAATAAAAAGCAAGAAAAATGATATGAGATATATTATTTGAGTAGTTTCGATTCGGTCGATTTCCTCAGGAAGAAAAAAAACTGTCTTGAACTAGGCCTGCATTCAAGGAGCTTCATTATAAAAATTCGTACAGTTTTTAACTCATTTTAAAAAAGAGCTGTTCGTCACGCGAACATACTCTCTTTTTCTATTCACTGTCTTTTTCTTCATTTTTCCATAAAAACTTCATTGTCTTCATTTTTCACATAGACAATAGGATGGTGTTGGAGAAAAAAGTGTTAAAAGTTATTGACGAAAAGATAGAGAAGGAAATGAATAAAGAGTAAGAAAAATGATATGAGATATATTATTTGAGTAGTTTCGATTCGGTCGATTTCCTCAGAAAGAAAAAAAAACTGTCTTGAACTAGGCCTGCATTCAAGGAGCTTCATTATAAAAATTCGTACAGTTTTTAACTCATTTTAAAAAAGAGCTGTTCGTCACGCGATGAGATCCAGTTGATAGAAATTTTTTGATAGGTTTTAAATCAAATATAAAGAACATTCGTTGAATATTGATTTCCTTAAAAAAATGCTTCACTGAACCAAACGGGTTTTTGGGGGAAACCGAATGGGTACGTCGAAAAAAGACCCAACTTCGGGACCACACTTGTTTACGGTTAAGGTTTTAACGACAATGGTTGCCATGTCGTAAAGTGAAAATCTCATATCCGATGAAAACATCCAAAAGTGACATAGACAATGACGATAATAATAACAAGAGGGTAAACCAAATCCGCTTCTTTACACCCACCTTAAAAATGAACACCAAAGCTCCCCACGCATCTGGAATTGCTTGATCCCCAAATTGGCAATAAAAAGTGCCGTAATGGCAAATCAAATTGGTCGTTTGAAAAACTAAATATATATGAAGAAACCTCTTTAAGTGACACGATTTTTGCCGTTTTTCTCTTTCCCAATTGATAAACTCCAACTAGGTTTTGTCTTTATCCTGACGTTTTGTGCTTGATACATCTCTGGAAAAAAATAGAAAGGAAGAGAAACTTCAGGAATGTGCGCTTTAATGGCAAATGTCAATAGAAAATTGTTACCATTGCCATTCCAAATTGGCAATTGAAATCTCAATGTGTTTGGATTTTTCAGGGGAGGCACGGAATCCAAACCATATGCGTGGTCATCATCATCAGGTGAAATGAGACTACATTGTGAATATTTTATTGCTCTCCTATGACCTTTTTCCCTATCACATAAAAATCTCTGGGTTTTGGGATGTCAAGCCACTTGATCCAATAACTGTGAATTTTCTACATACATATTGAATTCTGAAAGACATAAAACAAACTAAATGTGATGCTTTGATTTTCTAAAAGTTCGCCGAAGACTCATGCTCATCGCTATTGATACTACTTTAACGGTAGTGCAGGGGTGTTTTACCTCTGTACGTGTACAGTTTATAAGAAGAATGGAAAAATGATACTATAGTAGAGAAGAAGAATAAAGTAGTAGCTATAGCACACATAAGTCATAATTTTGATTTTTGTACCTTTAACAAGGCATTGATGGACTTTTATTTCAATGTTTTTAACAACAAGAATGAAATG
The DNA here is from genome assembly GCA_019593645.1 of Akabosia matsudoensis. NCBI lineage: Eukaryota > Metazoa > Arthropoda > Collembola > Entomobryomorpha > Paronellidae > Akabosia > Akabosia matsudoensis. Next base: position 13,471 of record VICI01001587.1, read on the forward strand.
TTCCAAAAAATGAAAACAAATAATATAAACTTCTCAAAAACTATAACAGCCTATGAAAATGAGGTGGGTAGAGAGTCAAATGGAAGATGTTACTAAATTCTCTGTATGTCAATGCAGACAAGAAAAAGAAGGTAAAGAAGAAATTTAAAGGAGAACTGGAGCTCCATAGACGGCTGGGGCAGCATAGAAAGCTCCAGTTGCTCCAAAGCGACGGATTCCACTGTCAGCGCTGCTGGCGATCCCTGGGTGAAGCCTTGGTCCACTGACACCTCCGGCATAGAGGATTTGAGCGGAGGCGACGGCGATGAGGGCAAGGACGAGGATCTATTTTTGAAAAGATTTTACTTAGATTCTTATTCGAACTGGTTCACTGTATCGATAGAAATTTTCCAGAAACTTACCACGTATTTCATCATTTTGAATTGGTTAAAGAGTCCTTCGACTGTGGTCGAACTGAACAGATATTTGGATGATGAGTTTGTAAGAGGAATCGAAAGCAGCAACTGATGCCCTTCCAGAATCCTGTGCTACTATATATACTACACCAATATCCATTATTTTTTCCAGTGTGTGGGCTGACTTATGTTTCATTTGATTCTTAGTATAAGAACCCTCTGAAAAAATACTATTATGCGCACAACTAATAAACTTATCCCAAGAAAAGCCTATGAATAATGGCCCCATCAGAAGGTAAAGAAATAAGACATTAGGGAAAAATCTTCCTGGATTTTTTATCTATTATAATTTTATCATTGGCATCAACTTTAACGAAAACGTACAAGACACCTTTGTCAAAATCTACTAACGTAGTGTCGATTCTTATAACAGTACATTCAAAAAAAGATTTAACGAGAAAAAGTCGAAGTAAAAAATCTGAAACAAAATCGTTCATACAAAAGCGTAAATCTGTTAAACGCAAAATAATAAATTTTTTTGTCCACCTTCTTTCAAAATAAAAACAGACCAAGCCGTTGCAAATTCACTGTTATTATACGATCAATCCAAAATGGGCACGATATGTACACCCAAGCGGAATGCAAAGTAATACACGACATTAATCATAGTGTAAAGTAAGAGCTTAGGAATATACAGCTTCATGAGATTTGCATTTTTATAATTCTGGGCTATGCAAATGTATAGCAGAACAAAACAATTTTTTTGTTGCAGTTGGAGCAACAGAAAGATTCTTGGGCTAAAGTCAAATGTTATCTTAGCGAACACGCAAAACCCTATAATTAACTAAAGAAAATTATTTTAGAAGAATCATGACCAAGATGATTGCAGCTCAGCTCACGATTACTAAGTTTTTGTCGGAAAAAAGACTTCAGATGAAGTGGAGATTGGAGATGATTAAGTTTTTTTTGCATAAATATATCAAGAACTTTTATTTTTTCTTTTCAGTATATTAAAACACTACAGATAATGAAGTAATGATAAATTGAACGGTATGGTATAATAGTACAATAATATCCTCTACAGGAAACATTGCTGTTAATTTTCAACTTCATTTTACTTTGTAGCTTTATTCATGTTTACTTAGAAATACATTAGATATTGATAAGTAATCACAGATCGTTTCTCCCAGTCTACTATCGAGTTTCCTACAACAGTTGTTGTTTTTTGCGCATTTGAGAAACAAAGGAACACGCTAGCATGGTGTCATGACCATAATTAGATGTGAGATGTGCCCGAAAACAAATAAGTACTGAAACACAATAGCTGAATGAATACAATAGATAAGTAACAAAAACAGTGACATCAGTTGAATGGATGAAATCTTATAGTAATGTCTTTGAAAAGTGCCATGGCTATGAATATACTTTGTCGCAATGTAAGTTAAAGGGTGCAAGGTAACTCAAACTGACATTGCAGTTTGTCCAATCAACATTCAGATGATCAATAGATGCACAAAAAAAACTCTTATTTTAGTTTGCAAGCAAGTGCGTACGCAGTTTGTTAAAAATCTCGCGTTCTATTTAAATTTATACTCTAACCAAAGCGGAATTGAAGCTCCTAGTTGGTTTCATTTATTGACAATCTTGTATCTTGTAAATGATCAATTTTTTTAGGTATTTATAATTGCATGCATAGAATGAACTTCTCGAATTGGCAACCGAATAATAGCCAGTTATTGTTTCTATAATTGCTAATGTGGATATATCGAGTATGGTAATATAGTTTAAACAGGCTTGATTGATGGAAAATGCATATAAAATGGCTTCTTTAGACTGGGCTAGCGCGATTCAAGGTGAAGGTCAAGGGTGCCTTTGCCGACGACTGATACTTTTAAACCACATAATACCTAACGATCTAGTCGCCCAGTTTTTATTGTCTGTCTGACTGAATGGTATCCTTGGCAAGCGCTGGCAGTATTCAAGTCATAACACGCATGTTGTTTATGTAACTTAGAGACGGAATTTAATTTCTATAATTATATAATTAATCAACCTATAAACGATTCATTTAAATTTTTTAAACTCTGAGTTCAATAAAAGTTGCCTGGAATATACAGAATACAAAAGTTTACTCTTTTAATTATAAACTTAAAGACTCAAATCTTGATTTTAAGAACAAAGCCTACACGAAGCTAAGACTCGAATCGAGACTCTGTCGCATTCTTCACGTTGCAATCCATTTGTGGCTTTCAATGCCACCACGCCTTGTCGTTTTACTACGAGCAGTTTTTCACTGTCTAAATGTCATATTATAATGATGATGATATGCTTAATAAATACTTGCTCTTTATCTCTTATCATTAACCGTTACACGCGTAACCAATATGGCGAGAAGTAGATATTCATAGCACTTATTTATTTGGTTTGACAAATTGCAATAAATTGTTTTTGGTTAAGTCTTTACAGTAGCAGTGATAGTTTTTCGTAGGCATTTTTAAAGGTTAAAAAGAATGTATCAATAATACGATATTGATTTTAGTTTATTGATTATTATTGGAGCTGCGTGGATTTTATGTATACAATAATAGTTACATGTGAGAATTGCCAAAAAGTTTAGTCCAAACACACATTGTTTTTTATTTTAGCCATGACCAAGATTTTTTTTGCTCTTGTATACAAGAAATGGCCAAGGTGCTACGGATGCGTACCCAAAATATGTAATCCTAAACAAACCAAGCCCACTTCATGAAGAACTCATAAAAATATGAGCGAAAAAAATCCATGAGACATCTGATTGTACGACAGGTAAAGTAGGTGACAACAGAAAAATGTCTTGTATAGGAATGTGTATCCAGTCAGTTGTCGTTTCGTTTTGCAGTTTTGCCAATTGGCAGACACTTGCCATTTTAGGAATAGAGGATTGATGATGATACTATCATTTGATAATGCAGTCATATATGCACCATTTTTTTGATCCAAAGCAATCATTGCGCAACAGTAGGCTCTATAAGATGACCGATTAAATATGAAAGAAAACTTCAATGCGTGATGTACATACATATTATGCAAAACAGGGCTGGTCTTGTGAACATATTTGTTTAGTCATACCCTAGGATAAAAATTTCAAGGAACAGTTTACAGTGAGATTAATTTAAGTGATTGACGAAAGTATCAATTTTCATGTATGAAAGATGTTGCATTGTGGCATGAAAATCTTCATGCCCATGAACCTGAATAAGAAATGAATGTCCACTAACAATTTTTTAGAAATGAATACGGTATTCGTGTGGGCTTATGTAATGTAAATATAACTGCGTAATAAGGAGCTTATGCAACTAACTTACGTTCCAGTAACGGGTTTTGGCATTGGGTATTTAAGCCATAGTCAGTTCCAGAAAAATTATCAATCATATTCCAGCTAAATACAAAACTATTTGCACCTCCTCAAGCATCTCCCAATCACTCTTTCAAGATGATGAAATACGTAAGTTTCTGAACATTTCTTTTTTAGGCGTAATACGTTCGGATTTAACATTCGAAATGTAACTATGTATATTTTGTTTTACCTTTGAATAGGTCGTTCTCGTCCTTGCCCTCGTCGCTGTTGCCTCTGCTCAACTTCTCCTCGCCGGAGGATTCAGCAACCAAAGACTCCACCCAGGAATCGCTTCCTCTGCTGACTCTGGAATCAGGCGTTTCGGACCAACTGGAGCTATCTATGCTGCTCCAGGAGCTTACTACCTTTAAATCATTGAACAGTGACTCAATCGCGGAAAAATTATTAGACCAAAGATTTCAAAATGAAAAATAAATTCTATTCCAAAATTTAACACACCGCCTTTTCAAAGAGAGATATGTAAAACACATTTTTTCTCATCATCCTTTACACTGAAACTTTCTCCACCATGATTTCATTTCGGCTACTATGCTGCCTCCTATATTTTCAAAAAGACGTTACTTTGGAGAATGCTGAATCTGTTCCTGAAACGTTATTTATTTTATTCCATCCATTATTTGCCTTCATCATTCATGTTTTCTAACGATTCGATCTCGGACAATAATATGATATGAATATGATCAAGAACATTTTAAATTATTTTCTCGATTTTTTATTTTTCGTTTTTGGAATACTGCATCTCGATCACGGAAAGTGATAATAAGCCAATTCAAGAACAGCAGATAATTTTCAAATAGAAATAATTTGGAGGATAGGAGAGTTGGCACAAATTATTATAAATAGAATAAATTAGCTACATTGGAGAACTACTTAACCCAAGTAAGCTGGAGCGGCGATGGCGTGTTGGGCGTAAGCGACTGGAGCAACAGCCTTGGCGACAACTGGCGCAGCGACGGTCTTGGCAACAACAGCTGGGGCGGAACGGTCAACGACGGCGTTGAATCCGTTGATTGGGTCAGCAGTGTAGGTGACGGTACGGATAGCACCATCGGGCTCAACAAGGGAGTATTGTCCTTGAAACGACATCTCCGTCACGGGTTTCGTGGGCAGTCTTGGAGTCTCCGGTGAGGGCATCAGAGACGGAGTATCCGTAGTTGTATTGTGGGTGTGGGTCGTATGGCTCTGGGGAAACAGCGACGGCCTTGGCGACAGGGGCAGCGTAGGCAACTGGGGCAGCAGCACGGAGGACTGGTTGAGCGTAGGCAACTGGAGCGGCTCCAATAGCTCCTACAGCGGTGCTGTATCCGATGGCGCCAGCGTTGGCAACGGTGGCCAAAGCGAGGACAGCGAGGAACTATTGCCAAATTTAAATAATTTGTTTATTGTTTAGATCCGAAAGTTTTTCATGCTAGTTTTTTAAAACCTACCTTGTTCATGATTGTTGATTTCTTGACTCTGGAAGTCTAAAAATATCTGAGGAAGGAAGATCTCAAACTGGTTGTCTTCGTCCAGCTTCCTCTTGGTATTTATAGTAATCAACCATACCCACAAAAAAGGATATAGTTAGCCGTTGGGATGGTCGGTGTAGCATTATCAAAGTCATAGGTGCGAAAATTACATTCACGCGAAAGCCGCTACGCCACAAAATTTGGCGGTTACATGCCTTTTTGTATCATCACAAAAATGATATGACGTTAGTCAACGCTATACAATATTAACTAAGTCTCCAAAGGAAAGGGATTGCCCATGCGTCCATAAATACCTTATTTGTGCGTTATCACTATCTTCTTGCAGCGTCCTAAACATGAGCGAGTTTCTATAAACTTAAAGAAGACGACAATGTTTGAAGCAGCCCTGCTAACATTTTCCATTTTATTGCTACAATCGCAAGAGGGCTGTTTTCGCGGGTATACGTAAATAATGCGAGCAGGTTGGCGATGTTAACAGTGAGTTATTCTGTGGTTCTTCCGAACTGCAATATTAGTATCTTAGTAGTTTCCAAACATCAATCAAGTAAGGAACAACAAAGCTTAGCACGAGTCAAAAGGTTTTGCGATAACATTAGCTGGCACTAGTTTCCATAAATGCAAGGCAAGGCAAATCGACAAAGACTGATTTTTGGCATTGAAGGGTAAAAAGTAGATCACCGAAAGGGAAGCTATAATATGCACGTCCCCAATGTACAGAAACCTAACAACGTATAACGACTACGCATAACATTTCTTTATGTCAACGAGAAGCGATTGAAAGCTTTTTTTTTGGTGACATCTTGTTGTCCGCTGAGTTAACAGAGATGCCTATTAGGTCCAAAAATGTATTTTAATTTCATTCCGTGGTCTGAAACGTGACATGAACAAATCGCTGCTTTCAGGGAATCATGGAGATGTCTACAACCTTATGATTCAAAGATAACCTGAGATTTCAAAGTGTTGAGTGTAGCCAATTTATTTATTAGACTCACAATCAGTCCAAATTTAAGTTAAATTCAGTAGAAATATTTCAAACAGGTTCCTTCGAAATCTTAACGTTTTAATGATTCAATTTCAAGAAAATGTATCATTTGCACTTGAAATGTTTCAAGCTCTGATTTTTCCTAATGATGATGGCTCAGATGGCTGAGTTTTCGACAGATTAAGTATTTCACTTTCTCACTTAAAGTAAAAATGGTGGCAAAATTCATAGTACTTTCAAATCCGGAAAAAATTGTCGCCTGTACATTACATGAGCTAAAACATGCGGTATCCATCGGTTATTCTTGGATCATGTACATCAAACGCATTGTTTTGAAAAGCTACATAAACATTAAGCGCAGATTGCGTCATCATCAATCATCACTAATTCTTAGGCATATGCAAAAAAATGCACGAATTTATAAAAATCACGCAGCACAACAAAGGCTCAGGGTGGATCTTCTGAAACAAAGATGTATCTTCGCGTAAAGGCAGTTTTTTTTTCCTTTTATCTATGTGTTATGATTATGCATTGCTTACATAATGTGAAATTTTCGTATAAAAGACGTAGCCTGTTCCAGACTCAACATCAGTTCACCTTGACTACTCATAAATACAAATTTAGTACCAGTACAGCTAACCTTCTACCCCCAACTTCAAAATGATGAAATACGTAAGTCTCACGTGATATTCTTCGTAAATTCTAAAACTTCCATGGAAACAATGTTCTAAACTTTTATTTCTTAACTATGAATAGGTCGTTCTCGTTCTTGCCCTCGTCGCTGTTGCTTCCGCTCAACTTCTCCTCGCCGGAGGATTCAGCAACCAAAGACTCCACCCAGGAATCGCTTCCTCTGCTGACTCTGGAATCAGGCGTTTTGGACCAACTGGAGCTATCTATGCTGCTCCAGGAGCTTACTACCTTTAAGCCAATGCTGTAGACATTTTATTGCAAAATACAAGATGAAATTATCTTTAACTACAAATAAACTCCACTTCAAACAGTAAAACGATCTCCCTGTTTTAATTATTCCACCATTAAAGCGTCCTAAATATCAAGGAGGTTTTCTTGCTTTCTCAGTTCAAATTAAAGGCAATGAAATGAGAGACTAAATTTTCCTGCTTGTTCTTTGTTTATGGAATAATTGAAAAGTATTTTTTGATGCATTATACATATTAGGGAAGTTATTGAAATATCCTCATGTAAGATATTTCAAGAAACGTTTCACAGTTCAAACACAAATAACACAATAACAAAATTTTACTTCATGGAAAATTAATTTCAAGAACAGGATTTTATGTATAGCATGTGCATACGAAAATGCAGTATATCTACGACTGGCTTCTGGTCAAATACATATCGAATATAAGGATTCATAAAATAACTAGAAAAAGAATAAATTAAATTGTCAGTCTAATCTAACCGAGGTAAGCTGGAGCAGCAAGACCTCCGATGGCACGGACTCCAGCGTAAGCTGGTTGGGCATAAGCGACTGGGGAAACAGTCTTAGCATAGACTGGAGCGGCAACAGCCTTGGCAACTACGGTTGGGGCGGAACGGTCAACGACGGCGTTGAATCCGTTGATGGCATCAGCCGTGTAGGTGACGGTACGGACAGCACCATCGGGCTCA
>VICI01001588.1:0-21324 GCA_019593645.1 Akabosia matsudoensis
CCACAAATGTTTGTAGACTGGTTCATATCCAGGATTTTCCTTTTTCAACTGTTCCATCATCACTCCAGTTACAAACACATCATCAATCCAGAAAAATGGCACATGGTCAGCTACAGAATACAGTTTTTGTAGCAACTGAAAAGTAATACCATAGGTCCATCCAGAGCAGTAGTCTGGATAGTAGTCCAAGGACCACTCTTGTTCACTGATAAACCACTTGCAGCCCACGCATCGTTGAGGCTTTGTTCCTACAAATGTGCTACAATACAAATCAGGTACTGGGCTCTTTGATTTAAAAAACCTGTGTGGTTTTAAGTCATTAATTCTCCAGTTTAAAAATCGCATAATGTCTACGAATATGTCATCGTCGACTTTCATAATAAACTGGGCGTTAGTACAAAAGTTAAGCACCCATTTGTAGCCCATTATGTGTTTATAGGTAAGATTTTTGTAACTGTCGATGAAACTTCCTTGCACAATGTCACCAAAAGTGGCCTGCTCTTCATCGAGCCGACGTTCTTCATCATGCAACTTATCTGCGTTTCTAGATGGGTTTAATCCTCTCTCTGCTTCGCCAATTAGAAACACGAAACGTATTGACCAGTGTTTGAACCTTATCAAAGATCCCCAGGTTTTCCGGATAGTAAGTCTTTCTGAAAAGTGAGGGCGAGCTGTGTGGACTAAAATGGGAAGAATGTTGTCATCAGGATGACTTTTCTCTACTTGACAGATGGATTCATTATTGCGAATCCAATGAAAATCAGAGATGTTAAAGAGTATTGGCTTCTCCCACAGTGATTCGTTTATGTTTAGACGATGACTTGAAGTCTTATCTGGGTGTTGTGTAGGAATTGGTTTTGAGTTGATAAATATGTTACCATCTGCCGTAGTCATTTTAAAATCGTTACGTGACTCTCCGTGATATTGATACAAAGGTAGCTGAAGTAAAAGATTTAGCCTCTCGATAGTAATGAGTTCCAAAACGAACCCGAGAAATACCGCGAAAATGAAGGCCGGAACCTTCGAGTTTGTAAATTATTAGCTTTTTTATAGTTTAAATTACAAAAATTAAAAAACTTTGAACTTTACCAAGTAAAGCAATCTGCCTTCATTCCAACCTCCGTTTCCGAATGGATTGTACCACGCCTTCATGGCTGTTTATATGAAACATGATGGTCTCATGATAGACCGGCAAGAGCCAAAAGGAATCTAAGCGTACTCGATCGTGCGAAATGATGTGCGGTCGCTCTTTGATGAAGATGCGAAACCATAAGAGGAATTAAAATGACTGTATTGAACACAACTGCATATTCATGAACGACCAGTCGTTTATTTATAGAATCTTCAGTGGAAACAGTTATAGGTCATAGTTTTGTACGTACTACGTAACGGTGTGCCCATTAAAATGTAAATTATGAATCATAGTAAACCATAATTCCCGTAATCATTGGTACAGCTTGATTTTTATGTTTGAACTTCAAATTTGAAAACTGCACTTTCAAAATAACCATTACATGCTGGTTACCTAATGTCTAGCTCCGCATACCAAAAACCCCATTTGTTTCCCTCAATAGGTAAAATGATAATTCTAAGAGACATAATTAAAGCACTTTTTAGTCTTCTTCAAATGATGTTTCCTCTCCTGCATGATCGTCATCTTCTTCTTCACTGCTCTCTTCTTCTTCTAACTCATTGTTTTCTTCCACTGCAAGATCCTCATCGAATTCGAATTCAGGATCACCCACTCGGGTTGTCGACGTGAGATCTTCGTCGGTAATTGTTGGACTTTTGCAATAATTACCCTCTTTGGAATTATGCAAGATCCACTGTGTACGCTTACGAATGTCTATACAAATTTGAGCTTAAATTTAGAGTCCATACTGTTTTATGAAACCTTATTATGAAAACATTACGAACCTGTGTACACTCCTGGGGTTTGAGATGTTCTGCAGCCGACTGTTCCAGAAACCACTCCAATTTGTTCGTACGAATATCCACCTCTATAGACCATTAAAACACCACCTGTATCTCCGCCACACTTGACGGATCCCGGAGGTCCTGTGCAAAATACTCCCTTGCCCTTTCCTTGACATTTTTTGCTATCATTTCCGAGTATACCAACTTCAGTGTCTAGCATTTGAACAGTTGGAGGCATTCGCTTGAAAGTGACTAGTTGACCGGTCGAGTACTGTCCTGAGTATCGCTTACCAATAGGTAGGCAAACAGGTCTCATGATGTGGCTTGGGGTAATTTGAGAACTTAATCGGAGGAGAGCTATGTTTACATTCGGATTAAATATGATTTCTTCAACAGTGTAATTTGTCACCCTTCTTGATGGAATTCCGGCAGAAACAGTTATACGCGAGGTGGAGGTTGCATTTCTCACACATGACTTGCTTGTAAGTACATATCGGTCGTTGATTATGCTACCTGAGCAAATGTGCTTGGACTCGTTGTACACAGCGACAAGCCATGGGTTCACGTTGACCCTGACCACAGAATTGTTTCCAACGCTTTCTCCGCGGACACTTTGTGTTCCACATCGACAATTCAAAGTGGCTGTATATGGAGGTTTTGGTTTTGGTGATGGAGTAGTCGCACTAGGGTCCGTACTGGTTTCCCCACCCCCTGTAGTTGTTTCTGTGCTTGCTGGTGTGGTGCTGTTGGCACTTGCCGTTGAAGAGCTATTACTGGATGACCCTGTGGTGCTTGTCCCGCTGGGTATAGTTGAGCTCGCCCCACTAGATACAGTTGTACTTGCCCCACTGGATACAGTTGTACTTGACCCACTGGATGCTGTTGTGGTCTCTCCGCTGGGTGTCGTAGTATCACCACTGACTAGTGTTGTGTCGCTGGGTATCATAGTAGTTGTATCACCTGCAGCCGTTGTAGTTTCTCCACTTGCGGAAGTAGTGTCAGTACTCGGAATCATCGTAGTTTCGCCTTGTCGTAAGCTAAGACAATCCTCGCCTTTACATCCTTTCAAGTCACTGTAGATATCATCCATGTCACCCCGATGTCGACTTATTTCCTCCTTCTCATCATTCGCTCCAGGCGTGCCTTGTCGAGAATGATGCTTGTGGAAATGTTCTTCCTCGTCAAGCTCAGGCCTTTCAATATGCCCATTTTTGTGACGTAAATACGATGGCAAGTGTTTCCTTTCTTGAGGTTTATCGTAAAAATCAGAATTTAAATCGTAGTCATCTAAAAACCACTGGCCATTTTTCAGTGATGATCCTTTCTTAACTTTCCCATCTCTCTTGTTTCCTTTCTTCTCGCCATCATTTCTGCCTCTGCTATGTGTCCTCTTAGAATGGATTTTTTTCTTGTTCTCGGCCGACCTTCGTCTTAATCCCCATCCAAGCTTCCTCTGATACGGTAAACCAGGCACTTGTGGAGGTAGCCCATCTCTGAGATACATGTGATGATGCTCAATCATTGGTGGAGGTCCGTATCTGGAGAAGTTGTCGATTTCATCAGAATCTTCGTCTGAGTCATCATCCTCCCTGTCATAGTCATCCAGGAGGGAATAGCGGTTTCCACTGTTCAGCAATGCATTCATTTGTTGCTGCTGAAGCATTGCTGCCGCGGCTGCTTGCTGCTGTTGCAGGGCCAGCATTTGCTGGTCTAACGGATTCACCAAGAGTTGACGTTGTCTCAAAAGGCTATTAGCAACATCATCATTCTTTCGAGTATACGGAACCTTTATAGGTTTGTAGGGTTCCCGTTTTAGTCTTTCAGTTCTATCTGCCAAATCACTTTTCATTTGCGGTTGCCTTCGTTTTACAGATTGGTCAAATCTTTCTACGAGATCGAGCTCATCCTTCAAGTTAACCTGAGACGGATTCCCGTTGATTTGTGACGGACGTACTTCTGTTCCAATCGATGCCTGGATATCTGTTATTTCAATGTTCTTTTTACTTTCGTTCCGGGATTTACTCACGCCGTTATCGATGACCTCCAACTTTCTTCCAAAATCTGCTGGTCTCGCATTTTTAAGCTCAGGCTCCGTTGGAACAGGGACGTTCTCAGTTGTTGAAATGGTCTCTGCTCGTCCTATTTGTACATTTGATGTGTCTGCAGGTGGACCAAATAGCCAGTTTATCATCGCTGTTAGCTTTTCAGATGGAGGGGGAGGGGACACTGCTCGGGGCTCTCTATGAAACTGATTGGCCATGGAAAATCTGTCATAATGAGCAGATTCTACGGTAATTGTAGACAAAACTACAAATAACGCTACAAAAGAATAAAGGCACACAGAAATATTCCTGTTGCGATTTATACGTGATTTAGTAATTCTACGATTTAACGTTCCCATCTTGAGAATTTAAAAAAACTCTAGAGCCGAGAGTAGTTGCATGAAAACCGTCTCAATTCCAAAGTTCAACTGTACCAGTTGTTTTTTAACAATCCGTTAAGTAGAGCATAACAGTTCATTCTTGAAAAATAATATTTCGCAGAAACCTTTTCAGGAACGATTTGTATGTTAATGGAAAGCCATAACTGTCGTGGTGGCCGGCAGAACTAGACGCAGAAGGTTCTAGCTTTGGACGTACAAAAAACTTAACTGTTCTTGAATACATCATCATTCTGTTAAAATATATATCAGGTCAAATGACAGATTCAAATATTTGTAGCCCAGTAGTTGGTAGTAGTAGTACTGCATTTCTTAAACGGACATTCTTACACGCATACGTGTTTTCTCTAAAATCTAATTGTGCCACACGTGATCTCAAAATATGTAATGAGAATTGAGAATTCAATAAAAATACACTTTTATTTACATTTTTTTCTCAAATTTTTCAATCATACAACTTGTCATGATTTCTTTTACAAATAGCCATTTGTGTCAATAAAATAATTATTTTTGTTAGAACATGTTTATCCACGCTCGCATTCGTGCTTTCTGTACTTGAATAGCTGAGTTTTTGCATGTGAGACCGATAATTAATACACGAAAGTCTCACGATTAACATTCCATACTTCCATGCCCAACACAACATATATGCTAACATTTTAATTGTAACACTGTAGAATACAAATAATTGGGTGCGACAAAATTGTCAACGTAAATATAAAAAATCAACACGTTTGTTTTTACTCTGAAAAAAATGGACTGTAATACTATTTCCTATCAAATTATCGTACGGAAACGAAGATATTAACGAAACGTGATCTGACATCAATGGATAAACTTTGCTGCATAACAATGTACAAAAAAACTCAACTAATAAGGAATTTTTCACTATTTTTTCAATTTTTACCTAACTATAAACTTATTCTATGTCTACACTATTTTGTTGATCGTTTCAAATTACTTCCACAAATACATCTAACTGAAGTTAAGAGATTGCTTTGCTGTAAACATGGATTTAATACGTGTGTACCAATATATAAATGAACATAGCGTTTTTTGAAGAAAAAAATCAATAAAAACAAAAAAAAATACTTTGTCATAAAATTAAAATGCATTATTCCACCTAATTAACTTGGCAGACACAACAGTGCGCAAACCAAAATACGTCATTGAGAAATCTCTCTCCAGTTCCATCCAGGGCGACGAGTCTCTTTTGAACATACTTTTGACGACAAGACGCCCTCACACCTGGTCCCACGTTGCACACACCGTTACAAGGTGAGCCGTCCCCGTTCGCGCAAAATTCTGCACGGACCATTTGGAGGTAGCGAGGATCATCGAGGTTCACAACATACATCCAGTTTCCTTCGTTATTCATTGCGGCCTGTGGGGCGATAAAGTTTGAACGGGTTGGACAAAGCTGTGAGTAACCATAAAAAGACAAAAAGGCGAAACCAATTAATCATTTATGCATGATCAGCATCATTCAAAGAGTGTTTGAAAGGCATCGCAAAACTCAAGGGAAGTGACTGGAATTTCCAGAGCAAAAAATTTGTATTCCTACGAGCCACGTTTTGTGTCTGGATATTTTTTCGTGTTTTAATATAGCAAAAGATAGCTTGAAAAAAGAAGTGAATGTTTTCAAAGAGAGATTACTGAGCCGTGAAGAAAATATCTTCCCATTTCATAACTTTCGCCACAGGTTAACGTGCCTTACGCAAAGATCACACGTCATATCACATTTAGGGAAAACACACAGACATTCTTGTAGTGTAGACTGAAAAGACTGTTATGCATCACTAAATTTTGCTCCAGGGAATCGGTGCAAAGCATGTAATCATGAATTCAAACCTGTCCATCTCCAGAAGCTTGTCTTTTTCTTCGACTGTAGCCACCTCGATGTTGCTGAAGGTATGGATATGACGGTCGGTTTGTGACAGTGTCACGATGATTCCACCACATTGACTGGATCATTGGAGGAATCGCAGCGGCCGCAATTTGATATCCACCACCACCATTTCCACCCCCATAGCCGCCATAGTTCCGTTGTTGGCGGTGATTGTTTGTAGAATAGAATGTATTCGGGTAGCCCCCGGAAGTGTGGTTGTTGGCACTTCCATGGTTGTTGTTGTAGTAGTTTTTGTCGTTTGGCGAGCTATATCCTCCATATTGGGGAGGAGGACCGTAGGTTTGCGAGATCAGAAAGAAGTCGCGATCTGACTCACTTTTGAGAAATTGCTGATACGTTGAACCGTATTTGTACAAGAGGTATGATACAACTTCCCTGCAAAAACACGAAAAACCAATAGCCAATTAAGAAAAGGACAATAAGGTGCCACTCAGTTTGCCAAACAAAAACTCAATGAGTCTTTGCGGGGTCACGCTTTCATTTGTTAAAAACACAAACGAAAAGGCTAAATTTTAAATGCTGCAGTTTTGCTTGACCCTGGATCCTCATCACAGTCCTTTTCATAAGGTAACAAGCCATAGCATTACTACTCTGAGTACCCATTGTTCATTAGTTTCATTGTCAACGTTTGTGGATTTTTTTCGGATGTTAATTTGTTTTGTCTGCTTTTATTTCATCATAAAAGTCAATATTTATTCTTCTTTTCGTCAAATACTCAGGCATATAGGTTAAGGAAGCAGTGTGGATGAGACATCACGAGATCAAATATCATGCTGGCCATTATTATCCGGGATATTAACACACGATATCATTGTCACTGAAACTGATTGCTATTAGAAAGATTAAGCAATAAAAACTTATCAAAAATGGTAGAGTAAAAGTGTCATTCATCAAGTCAATTAACAAATCGATCGACTGCTCAAGGTAGACAGAATCACGAAAACAAGAACTATTAAAGACCTACAACAAAAAACCATCTTCAAAAAAGGTTCTTGAGTTTCAGGCACGACTACAAGAAAGTGACAGTTTACCACCGCAGTGGTCAAAATATATAGGAAGTACACAATACACATAATTGAACTACCTATTCAATTCAACACTTTGTTTTATCTCATATAAAAATTATTTTACTGTCTGCTTTTTTAATGAATTGTAAAAACACTGCTTTCCGTCTGTCCTTTTAAATAGCAATTTGTAATTAGGAATGTTAATTATGGCAAAAATCCATGTCATGCTATATATAAACAGTTAAAGTGTCTCGTTATCGCGTGTCCATTCTACTTCATGAGCTGTACTTCATGATGAGAGGTACCAAAAATTGTTGTTATAATTTACGAAATCTTCGTCCATTCAACAAAATATTACTATTACTGATCAGCCAGCATGACTAATTGCCTATTAAAAGTTTTCGTAGCGGAGGTCGGGAATTTCCCGGAAAGTGTTTTAATATATAAGACGACTGTAATCTGTTCATTATTTGTGGTCCAGCTTTCGGATTGTATGCTAATACATAATATGAGTGTGAAGTGTAAATTTTTTGCATGCCATGAACCATGAACCTAAACGCTCTCCTGCACAATTTCTATTCGGTTTACGACATTAGGCGCAGCATAGTGCCAAACCTCTTTCCTCTAGAGTGTTTCTTCTCCTACTATGTACTTCCAACAGTTAACATTTTTGCGTACAAACTGGTGATGATGCTATGACTTTTAACGATCATAACCGCGTCTATTGTTCCGTCAATTTAACATAAATATATGCAAAAAAGCTTATATAGCGTACGTACGTGGGGTATGTTTCAATTTTTTCGCAAAACGTGGATCCATGCTTCGCGCAAGACGGGGTCTCTCCAGGTGGAGCTGGCAAGTACGGATACTTTTTTACTGGATAGTAAGAACTCGGCGGGTAGCCTCCAAGGACGACCCAGGTAGATATTGATAGCACCACGATGAAAGTAGAGAATCCGGTTGATGAAGAATTCAACATTGATTTGATTAGTATTCCAGGCATCGTTTCCTGTTTGTTATGAGAGCTCCTCGTCTTTTTCTAAAACATTCACACTCCTTTCAAAATTTCTTATTAAGCTTCTATCTTACTCCACTATGCCCACGGTCAGCCACCGAAATAATTTAGGCTTGCGTGATCTGTAAAAAAGGAAAAAAGCAAAAATTATAATCAAGCATACTTTTTAATACGATCTTATCACAATCCCTATCAAATAACGAATATGCATGGCACAGATAGTAGTCTCAAAGCAGTCGAAACCCACAGTGCGATCACTGGAGCTTGTTAGGCCGTCAAAAAAATTGTATCTTGAAGACATGAGCGGAGAATACTGGCGCTTAGGTAGAAATAGTTTTTAGGATCAAAGTGTTTCACCTAATACGACGTACCAAAAGACAAGCATAAAGAATTTTTAACTGTTTTTGTACCTGAATGTTTACATGATTAAGTGATGCTGGGTGTAGGAAAAATGTAATGATATGTTTTTCATGACTTATGTCTGCAAAGCAGAGAGACAGTGACTTATTCAAAAAAAAAATGGTTTTCATGCATGACCGATAGCTAAATATAGATCTTCTTAAGCGATAGACGTAACAAGTACTTGAAGTGTTTGAAGATGATGATAACCATTCGCTAAATGAATACATCGCCAATGACAAGATAGGCTCCGGTAGAATCTTCTTATTTTGCAAGCTAAAAGGTAAGTTTCTTTTCTTTATTTTTTGGAAAATAATTCGTGCCATTTAGGATTGACATTAGACTAAGCGCATGGGTGATAATAGGTGGTGTATGCGAATATTTTCTCCAAATGGGTCCCTCCACTGGGCTGGACACATTTAATGGTTATTTATTACGGTGAGGTATTGTGTATTGGTATTTATTTTTGTAGGTATTTATGATGTAATTTAACATTACCAACCTACCAATGCTTAACAGTTACAGTACAATGCGCATATTTCATAAGTATAATCGTTACATTTTGAAATCTACAGTGAAAAGGCGGTGCCACACTGAGGACATAACACAAGCTATCTCTCTATAAATTAAAACATTTTCGTTTGGATTCATGTCGGACTTTCGGGTGATTCCTTTGCACGAAATGTTTCATCTCGGAATAATAATAATAAGAATAATAATAATAATCAGAATTTAGTTTATGAAAATGGGAGTTGCTTTTGTCCATATAGCGCAATAGGAAGTATCTTCCTATTCACCATATTTTTGCTACATTTACTGAGATTTATGTATGACATTAATAGCGCCATAGAAAGTGAATCGACACCTTATTGCTTTGAGTCATGCAGATTGACATTACAGATCCTGTTAGTAACTTGATATTTTTTTCACCGACACGTGAAATCCATGCCATAATCAAACCAAAAAAGCTCAAAAGATTGAATAAGAATAACAAATGAAATGGACACAATGTGAGATGAATTAAAATCATGAACTCAAGGCATTGTTGCCCTAGCCCAACAATTCATTTTACCAGCTTATCCTCCATCCAACCTAGGCTTCTTTAGGCATCGGCTCATCATGTCATTTAATTTATGAGAAGACGGTGACTCATTCGATGCGATCCTATCCCCCAAACTATTCTCATACAAACTTACTTTAAACTTCGCCATCAAAACTTTAATATATTTTTTTGTGAAGTAAGAAATTCAACATTCTTCATGTTCATGAGAATTGAGCAATAGACGAAAAGTTAAAAAAACTGATACATGGCACATTTAGGAGCGCTCAGCAAAACGCATCCTTCAAGTTTAAATCCACACAAACGCATCTTTCTATTCTTTTAATGAATTGCATTTTGTCAACGTTTTTTTCTAACAGACCTGTGTGGTATAACCGATAGATCTTATCATCCCTTCTAAAAAGTCATTGTTCACCCTCTTGAAGAAGCGTTGCAATTTTTAAGAAAATCAAATGGCCACATGGCCATTTTGAATTGATCGTTTCCTTGTACTAGTCCATTTGCTCTGTTAAAACAACACTACATGCTTGTACCGGTGTCTACTATATAAAGAATGTTTTAATTTGCATTGCTGTATTGATAGAATTACTGTCATGATTTTATAGCTGTCAAAATTAACTATTAATTTCTTTTGAAGCACAGTATTACACAAAACGGTACCTGTTCAGAAATGCTCTTTTGCAACAACTTTCATGCTTCCTTCCAATTACTCTTTAGGATGAAAGCCGGTTTCGTGTCCTATCATCGTGTTTGAAGCCAAAGTTTCCTAGTTTTACGCAATAGATCTGTCAAAAACTGACAGGTACATCGTATTACTCACTGACCTACAGCTAACATGCTACCGAGAATCTAATAATATCAAATGTCACATTTGACTGTCTCATATATCCAAGAGTGTGCTACAATTATTGCGTGTTTT
The DNA here is from genome assembly GCA_019593645.1 of Akabosia matsudoensis. Classification (NCBI taxonomy): domain Eukaryota; kingdom Metazoa; phylum Arthropoda; class Collembola; order Entomobryomorpha; family Paronellidae; genus Akabosia; species Akabosia matsudoensis. Next base: position 10,667 of record VICI01001588.1, read on the forward strand.
GATTCAATGTATCATGTGTAATGTCTATAATAATGGCCAATTTTAGTATTCATGGAGTATTTAAGACAAACTGTCCGCATAAACGAATAACAGAAACACTTAAAAGTTTTATGTCGTAAAACCAATTTGTAAGCTGTGATCTGTCAGCGCAATGCGCAATCGACGACCAAACAAGGTGTGATTTGTGCAATGAAATGGCTTGTGACGAGATATAAAAATGTTTCGTTGCCTCACCTTTTTAAATTAAATGAATCAGGTAAAACTAAATGCCCACAAATTGTACAAATGACATAATGTAACCTACAAGTTGATTGCATATTACATGAACACACACTACTTTGTCAACTTTACATTGGCGTTGAATTGCCTACGCTACATGAGTGCTAAGTACTCTACAGTCTACATACTTTTGAAAAAATGCAAGGAGAAGAGCCACACACAAACTTACACAAACTAAAGGCTAGGGCAAGTCACCAAAAACATTTTATCTAAAAAATGCACAATATTTTGCGTTACGTCACACAGGATAACACTGTTCGGGAAAACGATGTATGAAAATGTGAGATACCCTTGGGCACATTTTCAAATATATGCTAATAATGATGAGCATTACAAATACATACATAGTTGAGAAAACAATTAAGTATGCATAACATGTTATTACAATACTACTACAACTACAATTCGGTAATAGCTGCCGAAAAGAGTTTTTTAATGGACGAGAGACGATGTACGCAACACAAAAGTGTTACGAGCTAATGTTGATATACCAGTTTCTTATGTAAACGGAAGATGTTCTCTCCCAATTTTCCTCCCTTTTTATTGCCTCTCCTGTCTTTGCAAGTTGTACAAGGTAGTCACATTAGGGTGCTATATTGTCTTAAATAAATGATGGCTGGTTTGATGAGAGAGAAAAAAAATTCTAAACTGACTGAGATTGAATACTTGTTCACTTAAGCAATGAAAATTTGCTAGCAATAACATGTAATAGGAAACTTTTCAACAATTTAATAGGCTAAAAAATCTTTAAAAGAGTCCAATGTCTTTAGGAGATTTAATAATGTCATAAATAATCATTTTTGCTCGCTCCATTGAACGAACTAGTGTCTGGTAGAAAATTTTTTCCTGTTGCACTTATTCCTCTAAATGAATACTTTAGCCTCACCTCTTTATTGGTCATTGCACTAGTTATTAGCTCCAATTGTTTTCATATGACACTTCATAGAAGTGTTTTTCTAGCAAGTGCAATCTACTTCACTGCAAGTTGCAAGTGTGATGTACTTTACTTCGAGATACTCATATGGTGGCGTCATTAAAAATGTTACACACTTGACCAGAGGAAATGTGTCTGGCCAAGAAATATTCAGATAGGTATGTAAAAATCCACCACAAAAAAAGACAATTAAGTATTTGTTTTTCTTTATAATTGCATCGTTTGAATGCATATAATCAAGATACTCATTTCTTCAAAAGGAATATCAACACAAAAACTAGAAAACTCGACACAATTTTTTTTATATTGACACAAGTTACAAAAAAAAGTAGAACACGAAAACAACAATGATATAATACCCAGGTATGTTCTGCTTACCATGTTACAACGAAATTCCTGGAGAAAATGCACTTTTCGCTGCATAAAGTAAAGCCCACTAAGCTTGTCTGTTTTTAGTCACTCGCCGAATCCAGGTACTCCATTCACGTAACTACGCTATGTTTTGATAAGTAACGAATCGTCCTATATCTCGACCTCATCAGTCGACCACTTCCACTTTCTTTCTAACTTGAAGAAATATCGTTGGCTGAGATGTAACTCGCAAACATCTATTTTAAGATGATAAAGGACCAGGACTAACAGCAGGCTTGGCTCAAAGGGCTTGGCGTGTATGAACGTGCGTTTTTTTTTCTTCTTCCTAGAACTCCCTATTCATTACGAAGGGAAGTCACACAAACAATCACTGCATCACAATCAACAGTGACACTTATTTATTATTGGTTTATAGATTGACAATTAGTATGTTGTACTTGCGTAAAATAAGGAGTGACGGATCTGACTTTGTATCGCATTCTTTATTTTTTTATCGATAAAAAACAAGCACGCACTGCGCCAAAAAAAATATCTAAAATAATTTTTAAAACTGCACTTTTTCCTACGTGCTACCACCTTCTGATTATTCATACAAAACGTTTTCTTTTTTTGTATACTTTATAGCAATTTGAAAACTGCACAGCTTAAAAATAACTGATTTGATTGGTGTCACTGGCGATGATAGAAGCTTTTGTTCGGTACCTACTTCGGAGCTGTGCTATACTCCTTTTGGCCAGCAGTCAGAAGTAAATAAGCACGAGAAAAAAGACAAGGAAAAAATCGATTATCAGTGAAATATTATTACTGATGGCAGCCGTTGTGGGTTAGGTAATCAGAAGCACATTGCGATGCGTTGGGCTGCATTTAAATTGCAAGAACACTGACAGATAGATATGCAAATCTGTTTTGAAAAGTAGCATGCTGTACTGCTCATAGGCATACACTGCGTATAATATTTATTTGTCTTCGTATATATAACTAATCAACAAAGTATTTTCAGCAAGACACGGATACCACGCTGTGGGTACACGCATGCAGCTCAAACTGAACTATTCTATTACGAGTGCACATCAGAATATAGAGACGTTGATTTAATAACAAAAACGTATGAATTGTTATTGTAAAGAGAAGAAAAAGATGCAAGTTGAGGTGAAGAAGGGGTAAAGGACGTAGGAAATTGTGATATAAATGAAACGATTGTTATGGACATAAACGCTTGTTTGTGTTGTTCACCGCATCAGGACTGCGCGCACAACAAGACGCACACACTGTCTCTTGTTCTGGTGATGTGCAAAGGTAAAATGAAAACGAAAGTGGATTGTTCGCTTGTACAAATATTAATATCCTGCTCAAAATTACGGCCAAAAACGAGATGCTTCACTGTCGTAGCTGGCAGAATCCCACTTGCGTGTGCTTCTTCAACAATTGTTATTGCCAGAGAAGACATATATATTTTTTTGAATTCTCAAGAAGAGCCATTTCTAACAGTTTGACACTTGAACAAATTACGCTAGCAAAATGTAGAATACTCGCAAACGACAGTATATATGGGACCAACAACGTTATGTGTAGTTTAAATTTTTCTTAGATAAACGAGAGTAAAACCTTATGCGGCAATATATGAGTATAAAAAATACGTATACAATGACATTTTTCCGTACACATGCAAATTGTTGGCGATCTAAATATGAAAAGCGATTGTTAATACTGGTTTATCTTAGATAGTATAGTTAAAACCGTTATTCTATTGGTGTTCCAATGCAAACTGAAAGCATTTTGAGTACCTGAGAACGTTGTTCAATGGATGGTGAAAAACGCATCTGGTAAAAGAGCAATAGGATTCAAAATGCCGATGATGTACAGACAATTCGACAATAATATTTTTCGTCCCTACATCTTCTCAAGTTTCGTCGTTGTGCGATGTATGCATTTAAATTTTTATATAGACTCCCACCATGATGGAAGTTGTGATGAGATGACGTAAGGGAAACGGTACTACGATACGTCTACGCTTGGGAGCTGATGATGATATTCCTCTTGTCACTTTGTCATCTCGCAATTCAAATTGACTAATGATGATGTGTTGCCGGTAGCCGAAACTGTCCACAAACAAAAACAAAACGTGTAACACATTTGCACGGATGTACACTTTTTATTACTTTCTTTGTACCTGAAATGTTATATATAAAAAACAAGTTGCTTTGCATAGATTTATCAAGAAAACCTACCAGTTGCTGAATCTATTCTCACTTTCATCCTTGATAAGTTGTTCTTTGATAAGGTAGCCAAAATATTTCATGTGTCACAGGAGGGAACGTCATTTAGGCCCTTACTGAGGAATATTTCTTACATCTATTTACATAGTTGATTGATGCAGACATCGGCATGTATTTAATTTCGGCAGGTGTACCCAAAAAACCAACTACTGCTCTCAGCAAAGTCATAACTTATAAACACACAATTTAGTTACCATAATGTATTAATTTTGTTTGTGACAATCGCAAAAGTATGAAAAATGTATGTGTCAAACTAGAATTAGGGATCAAATTGGCAACAGTCAATTTCGTCTCGTCTTGCCTGTACCTTATGAAAGTTATTGTAAAGGTATGTTTGCATGTTTGATGACAAATCATACAGATCTTTACGAATAAAAAAGTTACATGAAATGAATTAATACATTTCTGCTGGCATGTGTTAATTGGCAAGGATTCGAAATTATATGTGAAGGGTAATTCCCGAAACCAATAGATTCTCTTCGCGTATCAACCGGAAGTGGACTTTTACACAAATTACTGATATCTTTTTGACATCTTCTTTAATAAGCGTAGCCAAAAGTTTTCAGAAACCTAATTCTTTTTCTTCATTCCATTTTGATTTACACATTCACGCGCAGTGATAACAATTCATAACAGTAGCAATTACAAACCGTGCTTGTTTTTAAATTTCTCTAGTGCCTCGAACAAGTTCCCACAATGTTTATTCCAAAAGTTTGCTACGTATCCAGAGTCCAGTCAGGTACAATTAAGCCTAAGAATTTGTATGTAAACTAAAATTAGGTATGCAACTGTGATGCAAGTTTTGTTTACTGCAAGAAAAAGACTTAGAAAATTGCAATCATGTTTTTTTTTGCATGTGCAAAGCCTGAATTACGAAAAGTAATTAATACAGGCAACGGAAAAAATCCCCGGCTCGTTTAATCAAAACGAAAAAAATATTGCGGCTGCATTCTGATAAGTCACGGCAAACTGATTTCATTCCAACAAAACGCTCCCAGTCGATAGACGATGCACTTCTTTTAATACTTACTTTTTGCAACCACTTACTATTACGAACATTATTTTTTTAGACGTGGGAAAACGCAAGGGAAAATTCTTGAATCGACAATCGTCATAATAATCATCAGTATTTTGTTTTTATTAGTTATTTCGACAATGGAATAGCGCACGACATGTCTTTAGCATGAAACACAATAATGGTACAAAACAATTCAAGGTAAAAAAGGTCCAAACAGCAAATACACTTTATTGAAGTGATTAGGTACGTATTTTCAAACAGTTTCTGCCTCTAATTTTCCCTAGACAGAGAGACGAGGTCACTGCAATTATCGTCGTTGTTTAAGTACTTTATTTATGAACAGGAGACTATAAATATAATATATGCGATTAACTGTGTCCTTTTTCATAGAGTGTAATGCACACAAATGAGCCTATCGTTTACCTAGTTTCTTGGCTTTAGCTTCGATGACTAGGATGGCTTTTGGTCAATAGATTTTTTTGTGAGTAGATTTTTACTACATCTTCGTTTTTAAGACTGCTCGTTATGTGCCGTTGTACATTTATTCTATAATGAGAAATAGCTCGCTAATTGGAGTCAAGTTCATCACTGATAACGACGCTACCGTGTTTTAACTCTTAAGTTGAAACGAAGTAAATAGGCTGTATACGAGTTTGGTGGTCGGGTAATGAATAAATGTCATGTTTAGTTGGTCATCGAAATGATCGTGAGGATGGTCCTCAAGAGCTAATTAAAATAATAGCCAGCACGAACAACTCTTGAAGACGGTCTTTCATTACTAAACACTTGAATTAAGTAGCTATTCTTACGTAATAAAGCTGTCTGTCACATTTGATAGATGAGAAAAACGGCCCAATTTGTAATTTAAGTCTATTGGTCAAAATAATCATTAAACCATAGAAATTACAGTTGTTTCAGTAGAATTAGAAACGGAAACGTTATATTGTCGCGCGGATAAAACTCGTATGAAACATTTACAATTAGAAGCATGGTCAACGTGAGTGGTCATCCCTGATCCTTTGGTACGCAGTGTAGTCAAGTTCACACGCACAACAATGGACCTACGTAAAATTCAGTTTTTGCGTAGTTGCGTCGATGAGTTATAAGTGAAATCCGAGACAGCTACCTCGTACCTAATTTCCTCACGGGGCATTATTATAATCTACTTTAAATTGTTATGGTTACAAGCAGTAAAAAGGTTACATCACATAACCGTTAAAAACACACTAACTTCTATGGTAACTAACTACACGATATATGATTAGCTTATGTAATAAATGATATGCCGCAGATGGCACAAGCTTACTCAGAATGTTGTTGACCAATTGGTAACCATCCACAGGAAATCCAGCAAGTCTCCATTAGAAAGTGACCATGCGTATTTACTACTGACTCAGGCAAACGCCTACAAAACCTAATGATGGCATAAGCTGCTATTTAATCTAAACCTTCCCATGAGTAAAATGAGCGTTTAATTACCTTAGCAATTATTTTAATATGACTAGCAACAACGCTAAGTAAGTGTAGACGGCAAACACGCAGCTAAACTAATACCTTATAAAACGCTTTTGAAATTTCAAAAAATGTATTTCTCACGAGGAAAAAACGCATGCTCGCAAGTTGCAAGCAAGCGTGACAATGTAAATTGGACCACCTACTTGAACCATTCCCGATGACAGATTAGAATGCGATAAGCGAACACTAAAGTGTGGTAGCTGTTAGTTTTTTGTTTGTTTTGTGAGATTCCATGAGAATTGTACTAAAGTACTGGAATGCTACGGATTTCCATGAATGAAAATATAATGAAATTTTGTTTCAGATGTACAAGACTTGAGAACTTATTTGATTTTTTCGCTGGAGAGGAGAGTATTACTTCTTCTTTGAATATATGGATGCAGAAAGAAACTTAAGATTTTCGCTAACGGAAAATATCCATTGCTTAATATTAAAAAGGAAAGGTTCATGGGCAAGGCCAAGGGTACAGTGCGCCTCTTTGAAGTGTAGCAAGCTTTGAGTTTCGTTACTTGGGGTTTATCTTATTTTATGGATTTGTGATCAGCGAGAGAAGATCATAATTGTTTTGATTTCTTTAAAGCATGAACAATGTTGTGGGAATGCAACAATAAACCTGAAAAATGTAGGGACATTAGTATATTTTGGGTAACTTGGAGCTTTTCATGTCGACAAAAACACAAACGAAATGAATGGATAAAGTAATAATGTGCAGGGCAAAGAGTAAGATTTGAAGATTTGAAGCCATAACTACCCAAAGATCTGACTCTAAGGATGAATATAACACACACATCCTTGAATGAGGATGATTACTATGCTAAATTGATTAAACTACACAAGTGTGTTCAACAATTCACACCTACACGCATGTTATGAAGACTTTATACTTGATGACTAAGATTTTGAGCACCTTGTGTTACGAGTTATGAGTCCACGGTCGTTGTAAGAAGTAATTGAAGTCGACTGAGGACTTCTCGGTAAATTATAAAACTTATATGTTGATAGTGAACGTAATTTACATTCTATATGCTATTTAAACTATAATATTAATGCAATGATACCATTGTTTGAAATTTATTGCAATACGAACGTATAAGAATAATTTGAAGAAATAAACTTCAGATTATGTACAATATTTACAAACCCTTGAAAATACCAAATGTTGAGAATTTTTTTAATTTTTCACCGTAAAAGATCTGACTTTATTTCGAAGGGCGAACACTCCTGTACCAACTGCAGTAGGCCTACCCACGACGAGTCTTGCCGATGGACTTGTTAAATCGTCGTGTTTTCCTGCAAGGACTGCTTCTTGTAAAAAACTTACAACTGTTTCAAAACTCATCTGCTGTAGGGGACTTGAACTAGACTCGATTCCAAGGCGGTTGAATGGTCGGTAGATTCCTGAGAAGGTCATGTAGTCGGCTATCAAAGTCAAATGGCGGGGGTCTATCACAATACCGTACACTTTGAACACTTCTGTCATTTCCTTGACAATAACGCGTGAGGCAGCTTCGATTCCATACCGCTCTGCCATAATGTGTATGTTATTACAATGTAATCGGTCGATATCGAGGATATTTCTATAAGATGCCATTGCCAATATATTGATTCCCTCTGTTTTGAGAGTTAATTTATCTCCGTTGCGAACAATGAACGCCCTACTGATGGGAAAAATTTGATGAATCACAGCCTTTTCAGACTGAAGTTCTTATAATCGAAGCCATGTTGACTTTCTCTCCACCCAGTGGAATCTGCGCACAACAGAAAGTTCAAATGATAACCAATAACGTCAAGGAACGAATGATAATCAAATGACTTGAACAACTTACATGCAATTCCACAGTACACCATTCCTCATCTTCTTGATCAAAGTCATAATCCTGAATCAGGGGGTGTGATCTACAGTACAGTATTAACACGAGCTTCATAATCAAAGTTGGTAACTTCTGCCACTCTAGTCTTCCCGCCTTCCTCCTCATCGGAGCCATGTACACTTTCACCTTCGATATTTCGCTGGCGGGTTTGCTCTATCCCTAAACCATACGCGTCGTCCCCGTCAACAAGAACTTCCTCTTCTTCTGGAGCATCATAACCTCTTTCCGCATGTCTAGATATTCTATTAGCTTGCGTGGCATCTGCATCGTCCATTGCTTCCTCTTCATCAGAACTCTCATGATCTTCCGTGTTACCTTTCCTCTCATGTTGTCTACGAATGTCCACTGCATTTTCTCCATCGTCATTATCGTTGTCATTGTCGTCATCCATGTTATTACCTGTGATCCGATCGCTTTCCTTTCCTGTTTCAATGTCTTCAATTTTCTTCTTCTTTTTCATCTTTTGCAATGCACCACATAACTTTTCTCGCAAGAACACTTCTTCCACGTATTGCAAGATGTCTTTCGGCTTGACAAAAAAGTTCTTCAAGTATTCTGACTTACTCAAAAAGCAGAATTTCAAAATGTGGATACGAGATAACGTAGAAGTGTCAACTCGCTCTCGAATTTCAACTTTTTCTAACACTTGTGCCATTGTAACTCTTGTAAGTTTCACACGAAGTCTCTCAGCTTGCTTTTCAGTGACTCCAGGTAGAAACGGGATATCCATGCTTGGCGTTTTGATATTAGCACTGGCGACCATAAGAATTTCACGCAATCTTGGAATACCCAGTGTCACGTTCATTTCTCCTCTTCCGGCAAAGTGGAACGTATTGAGTGTCATTTGCGTACTGGGTTCACCAATGGACTGAGCAGCAAGCACACCTACAGCGTCACCAGGTTCACTTAAGCTTGTTATGGCTTTGTAAAGAACAACATTTTCGAAACCTCTCGCCAACTCCTTAGCTTTTTTTAAGTCTTTCAGTAAATTGCTAAGGGATTCCGATACAGAAGCAAAGTTCCTGTCGGGTCTTGCGTAGCTCAAAATAGGATCTGGGCAACGTTTGCAATCAGTCTCGTAGGCTTCCCGATCCGCGTGGCTCAGCTCGTGCCACATTTCAACAAGTCGTTGTGATCGAAGAGAACGGCCTGTGAGAGGATCGCTACCTTCAATATGAGCAACAGAGTCGCTGTGTTGCTGACAAAAATTAAGAAATCCACTGCGACGAATTTTTAGTGTTGGTGACCCGTTCTTCTTGATCCATCTACGTATCTGCTCAAACAATAATAATATTAGCAAATCTTCGTTTTAATGCAATATTTATCTTACAATTTGTTCATATCCATGATACCTTTAGTTTATAATCAGTAATTTTCTCGTAGTCTCCTAATTCTTCCACACGGGACAACACCTTGGGGTCAACAATACTTTTCGTGTTCTCTTCGAGGAACTTGAACTGCTTGGGTTTGAGATACTGTGATTTTCCGACGTCTAGTCCATCTTCGCCGTAAAGATACTGGATAACACTACCATCACTGTCCCTAACCGTTCCATCGTATTGTACAACAACACCTTCCAATAGTTTCACCAAACATCGCTGTAAGTAACCGCTCCTACTTGTCTTTACAGCTGTATCAATCAATCCCTAAGAAAGCCCGTTAATTAGATTAACTAAGAAACACGTCGCAAATATACCGTTTCTAGCTTTGTAGAGTTGACCTACCTCTCTACCAGCCATACAATGGAAAAAGAACTCTTGTGGACGAATCCCCGTTAAAAATCTTCCAGCAATGAATCCTCCAGCACGAGGAGATACGTCATATTGCTTGAAGCTTGGAAGTGTTTTCCCGGAAATGGCCATTGGTGGTCGCTTTCCTTCCAATTCAATTTGACCTAGTGCACAAGACATCTGCATCGTATTGACAGTAGAACCCTTGGCTCCAGATTGAACCAGCAACTGCAAATTATTCTGAGGGAAGATATCCACCAAACCATGCGGAAGGCATGCCCTGCAATCGAAATACCGAAAAGCATAACAGATAGTTGAGATTGACTAAATGGTACCAATCAATATCAACTACAACTACAATACCTATTTATCTGATTGTTATATTGATCCAATTGTTTTTTGTAGCAAGAATCTACAAAGGCTCTCTTCTTTGGGTCCTTTGATCTATGCACTTGCTCCAGCTTCTCCCGCACTAATGCCGGTGATGCATCTGGAGGTAACGACACTCCTAGAGCTGCAGCAGCAGGACCTACTTTTTCAGCAGCTTCCTCCATGTATTGTCGACGAAGTTTATCTGCTTTGTATTGGACCAAAACGTCTTTCACTCCCAATGTAAAGCCTTCCCATTGTAGGAAGTTTGTCATGAGTCGAGAGAACGAGCTT